>MDKH01163698.1:0-97609 GCA_005239495.1 Nicotiana undulata
CATATTCATCTGAGAGGTTGGCTGAGATTTATAATAGAGAGATTGTTCGCCTCCACGGTATCCCAGTATCTATCATTTCAGATAGAGGTACACAATTCACTTCACCATTATGGAGAGTCGTGTAAAAGGAGTTAGGCACCAAAGTGGAGTTGAGTACAACCTTCCACCCCCAGACAGATGGGCAGTCTGAGCGCACGATTCAGATTCACGAGGATATGCTCCGTGCCTGTGTGATGGATTTTTGAGGTTCATAGGATAGATACTTGCCTCTTGCGGAGTTTTCTTATAATAACAGCTACCAATCCAACATTCAGATTGGGCCGTATGAGGCTTTGTATGGTAGGCGGTGCAGGTCTCCAATGGGATGGTTTGAGCCGAGCGAGGCCCGATTGTTGGGTACAGACTTGGTTCGGGATGCCCTGGACAAGATGAAGGTGATTCAGGAGAGACTTCGCACAGCTCAGTCCAGACAGAAGAGTTATGCGGACCGGAAGGTTCGTAACTTGGCATTCATAGCTGGTGATCGGGTTTTTCCTTCGGGTATCGCCTATGAAAGGCGTCATGAGGTTCGGGAAGAAGGGAAAGTTGAGTCCCAGGTTCATTGGCCATTTTGAGGTATTGCAGCGGGTTGGGGAGGTAGCCTATGAGTTGGCCTTGCCTCCTAACCTAGTAGGAGTTCGTCCGGTATTCCACATTTCCATGCTCCGGAAGTATCACGGTGATCCAACTTATGTTTTGAATTTCAGCTCAGTCCAGTTGGACAAGGATCTATCATATGCTGAGGAGCCTGTGGCTATATTGGACAGGCAGGTCAGAAAGCTCAGATCGAAGTATATTGCCTCAGTCAAGGTTCAGTGGAGGGGTCATCCGGTTGAGGAGGCGACTTGGGAGACCGAGCACGATATACGGAGTCAGTACCCTCATCTTTTCGCAGCTTCATGTATGTTTCTATACTCGTTCGAGGACGAACAATTTTCTTAAGAGGGGGAGAATGTAACAACTCGGTCGGTCATTTTAAGAGTTAGCGCCCCGATCCCCTAATAACGATTTCTCCCATGTCTAGTTATGCTATTCGAACGTGTCGGAGCGTTGAGTGGTGAAGTCCGGAGTGATTTTGGACACTGTCCTTCAACGTGGATTTTAGCTTTTGAAATCATGCCGTAGCTAGAACTATGTGAAGACGGATCCGGAATGGAATTCCTTCAACTCCGTTGGGTGATTTCAGGGTTATGAGCGTGTTCGGAATGTGTTTTCAAGGTCGGTTGTAGATTTAGGCTTGAATTGGAGAAAGTTAGAATTTCGGCGATTTCGGCCGATAGGTGAAATTTTGATACCGGGCTCGGAATGGAATTCTGAAAGTGACAACAGGTCCTTATTGTCATTTTTGACCAGTGTGCAAAATTTGAGGTCATTCGGATGAGTTTTGACGTGATTCGGCATCGAATGTGGATTTTAGAAATTTCATAAGTTCTTAGGCTTGAATCTATTCATATTTGATGATTTTGATGTTATGAGGTGTGTTTTTAAGGCTTGACCAAGTTTGAATGAAGTATTATGGTTGGTTGGTAGGTTTGGTTGATGTCCTGGGGGCCTCGGGTGTATTTCGGATGCTCAACAGGTTAGATTTGGACTTAAGAATGCCTCAGACTTTTGTTCTTCTTATTTTCTCTTGTGCGTTCGCGTGGGGTAGTCGCAAACGCATAGGCATAATGGGCTTCATGGGTTTTTAGTGCTTCACGTTCGCGGATGGTAGAGTGCGTTCGCATAGGCATTGCCAGACACTGCATCGCGAATGCGGGTACCTGATCGCGTCCGCATAGTGTTGAGATGGGGTCCCAGGGGTTGGGTCGTTACCCTTCGCGTTCGCAGGTCTGGTACCGCGTTCGTAGAGGGTTAGGAATACTGAGGTTCGCGATCGCATCCCTCATCCGTGTTTGCATAGGCCAATTCTAGGCGCGTTTTCCTTACCCTTCGCGTTCGCGATTATCATTCTGCGAACGCATATAACAAATGCCCGGGTAGTCTTTTAAAGACCCAAAGGGTTTATGTTATTTTCACCATTTTTGAATTTGAGAGCTCGGGAGGGGCGATTTTTGAAGACTTTTGCACCTGGGAAACTTGGGTAAGTGATTTCCACCCAACTTAGATCAATTTCCATGATTCCTAACTTAAATTTGGTCCTTAGAATTCGAATTTGGGGAAAATTTAATAAACTTCATAGACCAAATTATTGAGTTTTGAGTGGGTTTTTGACATCCGATGTGAGAGATTTTTGTATGATTAGACTCGTGAGTGAATGGGTGTCCGGAAAATATAATTTTTACCCTATTCTGAGACGTGGGCCCAGGGGACCTTTTAGGCGAATTTCCTAATTTCGCGTATTAGCTTCGAACTTATTAGTTATTTTGTTTCCTTGAAGTGATATTTATATTATGCAATCGAATTGATTATATTTGGGCCACCCGGAGTTGGATACTTGTGTCAAGAGCGTGGTATTGAGTTGATTAGCGCAATCAAGATAAGTGGCTTGCCTAACTCTGTATTGGGGATTTCCCTTAGGCATTTTTATACTGATTTTGTTATGTGGACGCCGTGTACGTGAGGTGACGAGTGCGTACACGGATCATTGTTGCAAAAATTCCACTTTTCCTTCCATGACATAACTCATTTTCATTACTATAATACTGCTTCATGTTATAACTGAGTAGTTAGCGTAGGAATAAGCATGTCTACCTGTCCTTACTTGAATTCCTCTTATTTGCTACTAATTGCACCATGCTTAGGTAGTTTTACCTTATTCTTGCATGTTGTTTTCTTGAACTATTTAATTAAACCATATCCGATAGACTTCTGCATTACGTATTTAAATTGGGACTACGGACCGAGATCCGGGAGCTTTCCCCCTGTACTGCATCACATATTTAAATTGGGACTACAAACAGAGATCCATGAGCTTTCCCCCTATACTGCATTGCATATTTACTGTTGAGATTTATGTTGTGCTGAGCCGAGATCTATCTTTCTTTCATTATTCCTTTCCATTTCCGTTAATTCTGTTTATTATTTCTTATTTATATTTCATTGCTTAAAATTATAACTGACTTATTTTAAAACTCAGTAGAGCCTCAAGAAGATGAAGAAATTGGACTGGTCAGAAACTCAGACCAAACTGGTGCAACAATGGAGGAAGGAACAGGTTCATCCATCCCAGGCAACATGACAGGGGGAACTGAACAACAAACTAATTCCCAAACCTCACCGGAACCTGTCCCTGATCCTGTTCCATAGCAACAAGGCACTGTAGAATCTTCAAGTTGTAACTAGTTGGTTGTAAAACCACACAGATATCAAAGTTCTCACTCCATTGAGAACATTATAACTGATCCAACATCTGGAATCAGAACAGATCCTCTTTGAAAAATCTGTGTGCTTTTGATGCTTTTCTATCTTTGATAGAACCTAAAAATGTAGTTGAAGCTTTGCAGGATACAGGTTGGGTAAATGCAATGCAATAAGAACTCAACCAATTTGAAAGGAGTCAAGTTTGGCATCTGGTACCTAGACCCTTTGATAGATCAGTGATTGGAACAAAATGGGTCTTCAGAAACAAACTTGATGAAGATGGAACAATTACATGAAACAAGGCAAGGTTGGTTGTTCAAGGATATAGTCAGGAGGAAGGCATAAACTATGATGAAAACTTTTCTCCTGTGGCAAGGTTGGAAGCAATTAGGCTCCTCATAGCCTTTGCTTCTCACATGGAATTCACCCTTCACCAGATGGAGGTCAAGAGTGCCTTCTTGAATGGTTATCTAAAGGAAGAAATGTTTGTCAAGCAACCTTCGGGGTTTGAAAACAAGGAGAATCCCGATTATGTGTACAAACTTGACAAAGCACTGTATGGACTCAAGCAAGCTCCAAGGGCATGGTATGAAAGGCTATCAAAATTCTTGCTTGAGCTTGACTACAAGAGAGGTAAAATTGACAATACCTTATTCTTGAAGGAAAAAGGTAAAGATCTCTTGGTAGTACAAATATATGTAGATGACATAATCTTTGGGGCAAATTCTGAAAAGCTAAGTAAAGAATTTGCTAAACTAATGGGGAGTGAATTTGAAATAAGCATGAAGGGTGAGCTTAATTTCTTTTTAGGCTTTCAAATTAAACAAAATTCAAATGGAACTATGATCCATCAGCAAAAATATGTGAAAGAATTTCTTAAAAGGTTTAAAATGGAAGACTCAAAAGAAATTGACACTCCTATTGCAACAGCCAAAAAACTAGATGTAGATGAACCTGATTCATCTGTCGATCAAAAGTTGTATAGAGGGATGATTGGTTCACTACTGTATCTTACTGCCAGTAGACCTGGCATTGTTTTTAGCGTAGGGCTTTGTGCAAGATTTCAGGCTAATCCAAAAGAATTCCACTTAACTGCAGTGAAGATAATCTTGAGATACCTAAAAGGCACCACTGACCTCTGTCTTTGGTATGCTAAAGGTAGTAACTTTGATCTTGTTGGATATGCTGATATTGACTATGCAGGATTTTTAGTAGATAGAAAGAGCACCTTAGGTATGACACACTTTCTGGGGTCATGTCTTGTGTCTTGGGCCACTAAAAAGCAGAATTATGTAGCTCTATCTACTGTTGAGGCTGAGTATGTGGTTGCAACCTCATGTTGTGCTAAGTTATTATGGATTAAACAATAATTGATGGATTTTGGCATAGAGGTTGGATGTATCCCTATCTTTTGTGATAACACTAGTGCTATCAGTATGACAAAGAACCCCGTTCATCATAAAAGAACAAAGCACATAGATGTTATACACCATTTCTTAAGAGATAACTATGAGAAGCGATTGATCTCTATTGAATTCTGTGCTAATGACAAACAAATTGCTGACATCTTTACTAAAGCACTAAATAGAGAGCATTTTGAAAGGAATAGGTTAGAATTAGGGATGATTAAGATCACCTAACTGAACCAGTTAAAAAAAAAACAAATGAAAACAAAATGAAAAAATAAATATTTTTTTTTGCTAGGAATTATGAAATTTGTGTATATAATCAGAATAATCGTTGCCCCGTCTCATGCTGTAAACAACATACTCTTTTTCCATGTTTTGATATGACTCATTGGTTACTCATGATGTTTTTCCTATTCTTGAAAATTGAGGTTTGATCAAGAGGTTTCTTACATGATGAACATGGTTCATCAGTGTTGGTTCATCTGACATGCGAGGTATGTGTTCTCCACTATACACATTTTGAAATCCTAACAGAAATCATGAGCCGAACTCCATCTAAAACTAGATCTTTTGAAAATCTAGTCTTTATCCTAATTTTGAACCAATTCCGTCTACCCAAAAGAGTCCAATCGAATTAAGAAGCCTAGAAAATAGGGTAGACATAACCGTCAGTTTCAGCTGACACTTACAACACTGATTAGACTTCTTCTTGACGCAAAATACACGTGTTATATATTAATTACCCATTCCCTTTAAAATCCCATCATCATCACTTCTCTAAATCATCATTCACTTCTCTTCCTCAAGTCATAAACGTCGAAACCCTTTCATATTTCTGCTTCAACACCTTGATCCTAATTCTCTTCCCTTCTTTAACAAAAATCATCACAGTGGCTGCTACTCCACCACCCGTCCCGTCCTCCTCCACCACACCTGAATACAGTATCACACTCTCAGATTTTGGTTCCACTCCATTTCAATCACTTCCCTCCACTCCATCTCAATCCCATCCCACCTCCCTCAAAACAATCCTGTTCCGTCTCCCTCAATCACCACTGATCCTCCACCCAGCCCTAATACGAAACCCAGGAGAAGGCGAGTCAAATGCTTGTCAGGAAAACAGTGGCTACTGGCTCTCTAGCTAAAAAGTTGAATGCCAAGCTTCAAGCCATCCAGGGTCAAGAATCAGAGAACTCCAATGACTCCTTCAAGTCAGCAACTGAGGGGGGAGCAACTGGTTCATCTGATTCTGAACAGGTATCATCGATTCAAAGAACTAGGTCTGATTCTGAATCTGAAATTTCTGAAAATAGGTTTGTTCTGATTGGGTCTATGGTGGATGTGGAAGTACCTGATAGGCGACGAAGAGGTGGTAAAAATAAATATGAGAAAGAAAAAGAGAGATAGGGAGGCAGGAGTAATGTGAGGGGAACATGGGTAGAAGTTACTCCATTTTCCATTTGTGGCACTGCACCAGTGGTAGTCGAAGAAGGAGCCAAGGACTTAGGGGGAAGTAACTCAGGCGAAGCTGCTGAGGGGTTAGAAAATCTTCGACAAGCTACAGATGAACCTGGTTCATCCATTGAGGAAACCTTAGCAGACCTTATGAGAAAGTTAGGGGAGAGTTATAAACCTAAGAAGAAGAGGACTCCCAAGGCTAGGAAGGCTGAAACTCCAGTGGCGAGTAAGAAGAGAAAAGCCACTCCATCTGCTGAAACCCCTCTTCCATGAGGAAGAACTACAAGAAATGAAATTAGGCAGAGTGAGGAGGAGTTGCAAAAGATGCTGAAAGAGAGTAAGAGAAAGAGAGCTGAAAAGGGTAAAGCAAAAGTTTCTGAGCTTGTAGAGGCTGTTGAGATTGAGGAGGTGGACCTGGTCCATCAAGAGGAACAAATGGCAGCTGTTGAGGTTCAGACACCCAAACCAAAGAAAGCCAAGACTTCTTCCAAGAAGTCTGCATCTGTGTCTACTACACACACAATTGTTGCCAAGAGGACCAGGTCTATAATGAAATCAAAGAAAGTTCAGATTGATGAAGAGGAGGATTGGAGTGGTGAAGAAGAAGAGGAGTCTGGTGGAGAGAAAGACAAATTGAAATTTTTTGGGAAGCGCACTATTCTAAAGGGGAGATTGTTGAAAGATCTGGAGGAATCTGACATGGTCTACCTAATGGATAAGCTGGAAGTGCAGGGCTGGAAAGACATGAACCTTCAATTAGATGGAAGGCTAGCCAGAAGTGAGATTGTAGAGTTCATGGCGAATGCTGTAGTCAAGGATGGCAGAGTCTCCAGTCAGGTAAAGAGGACCAAAATTACTTTTGATGCCATAGAACTTGGAGAAATACTTGGGATTCCATCTGAAGGCTATGATGATTATACAAGGCAGAAGTGGCCCAGCCTGGATGGTCTTTCTTCTGCACTGCAAATTACCAGGAGGTTTTGTGACAATGCTGAATAGGTGGAACCAAGGGAAGTCTACAAGAGCGAGATGAATCCCCTTCACAAGGTGGTGTTTGAGTTCATCAACAAATGCGAACTGCCTAGGTAGGAGAGGAGGCACATAGCAAACTACATGGACTTAACTCTCATGGAGTGTCTGGATAGTGGAAAGCAATTCAACTGGCCTTACTTTATCATTTGGCTGCTGAACAGGGTGGTCAATGGTTCCAAGGCTCATTCCATCCCAAATGGTTCAGCCTCAAACCTTGTGCTGGCTCACTTTAAGGTGCCTCTGAAAAAGGCAGAAATGGCCACTGTCAAGGACCATTTTGGCATGAACACTCATCTAGCCTGTGAATATGTTGTAAATGTTCCTGACAATGAACCTGGTTCATCCAGAAAGACGCATGTAAATAGCAAAGTCATAGCCCTTGTGCTGGAGGGTGGAGCTAAGGATGACGAAATTCTTAGGGTAAAGAATCGCCTGGCTGAGGTTGAATCTGAGAGGGATGCTCTCAAAATTGAGCTTGCCAAGGAAAAGAAGAAGCATGAAGGAATTCTCAAGGATATTCTATCTCTTCTCCAAGCACAAAACCCAACCTCCACCCCTTCCCAGCCTTAGTAGTCCAGCCTGTCTTTAAACCGCAGTGACCCAAATTTGGGATTTGTTTGTTTTCTTTTGCTCGTGGTGGTAACTATTTTTTATTTCTTTGTGTGGATTGTGGTCGAACTATGCCTCTATCAATGAATTTTATTGTTTCCGCTCTTATTCTTGTCTCACTTTCTTTGATAGTTTGCATTTTTGGTTTACTAATTGATGATTAATCCATGTTTGTACTTGCAGTTGCCGCAGTAGCCATGAGTAATTCTTATATATATGGCATTTCTGACATTTTGCAACTTTTCGATGATGCCAAAAGGGGGAAGATGTGCTATGTTTTGAATATGTGATATTTATAACCTAATGAACCTAGTTCTTTATGATAAATGATTAATACTCTAAAAAGTGTCAATGTTGGATTAAAGTGGTTATAGGCCTAAGCACAGAGTTTGTCATCATTAAAAAGGGGGAATTCATTGAACCAAGAAGCTGAATGGTTTTGAAGATTGACAAAGGAACTCATAGTTGAACCAAGCCCATCACTGAAGACATAGACACATGCAGAGTTAAGGGAATGTGAGGTGCACAAGCAGGAGATAAACGAAATCTTTGATCTAAAGAAGATATCTTTTGATCGAAAAGATTACAAATTGATAAGGAAATGGACTCCTTATTTTGTAAGAACAGAATCAAAATAAGGAAGGATTTAGGGAGTTGAGATCAACTAGAACTCTTCCACCAAGAAAGAGTAACATCCGAATTCTAGTGAATTTCTTTGTCCACTAATCCTATATATTGTTAAGTGTTGTTATTGTACATGTACACACAAAAGAAGAAGCTGAACAAGAATTGAGAGCAAAATTACCAAAGCAATTTTGCAAGCAGTTCGTGTGAGAATTAAGTGTGCGACTCTGAAGCTACTTGAACCAGCTAGAAGAACCAGTTCCATCTGTTGTCTTTTAGTCTAGTTTATTTGTAGTAGGTGATTACAACTTGTACCTTTTCAGCTTTATCTGGAAGCAATTGTAATAGGTACTGAGTGTTCAAGTTATAGCTAACTTGAAGTTTGTCGCAAATAGCTAGAGGCTAGTTTGCCACGAAAGGATTAGAGATAATCCTTAGGTTTACAAAAGAGTTTTTTTTTTTATAAATGTTGTTTAGCTCATTTATTTAGTGAAGAGTTTGGGAAAATCCTACTAGGAAGTAGGTCGTAGTTTTTTCACCTTTTGAGCCAGGTGTTTTCAACGTAAAATTGCTGTGTTCTTTAATTTATGCATTTATTATTTCACAAACAATAGGATTTGAAATATATAGAAGAACCTGGTCCTTTTATAACAAGTGCACGCGAAAATTGGATACCACACAAATCACCCCCCTCTTGTGTGGTATTGACGTATATAACATCAGTTTTCGAGGTAGCAGTTGGTGATCGCAGCCTCCACTTCTCCTTATTTATCTTCCTGTCGCATTTTTGTTATTTCAGACTATGTTGCCTACTTTTGTATTTCGATATTTTTATTTTGTAGTAGCTCATGACTCGGTGACACTAGATCTGGGGTCGGGTTTTCTTTTACTTACGTTATTAATGATGTTAAACCATTAAATGCTTTATAAAAATGAGACTCTTGTTGTAAATATAGTGATTTTCCTGAAAATAACTTTTAGCAAATAAAATGTGTGGCTTGTCTGATTTCACGATAGGCGCCATCACGACTGGATATTTTGGGGTCGTGACATATTTGTGGCAGAAAGTCCTTCCAAGCAGTATATTATGATGCGGTAAGATGTCTTTGTCTTGGCTAATTTTGATCATTTTTTCTTTAACAACATAGTATAATTTGTTTTGCTAGAGAGATTCAATCACTGGTAAAGATCCAAATTTTCAAACACTCTGGGAAATGACACACATGAATTCAGGATATTGGGTTAATGATGTCTCTTCTGAATTTAATGTACATACGAAACTCTTATCTTTATTTTAGAATATGAGCCCATTGAAACAAATAACGTAAGTTTAAGCTCGTATAATTGTTTGTAGGATAAGCTGACCGAAATTGTTGTTGAACCAATTCAATAAGTGGAAGAGGATACTGATGTGGACCCAATTGTTATTGCTGCTTTTTTGAAACTTGTTCGAGAAAAGTCAGGATATTTCCGCGGTCAAGGATCGGGAGTCAATCCAGCTAGTAGGAGATCTATGCATGTAACTCAAGAGCCACTGCAAGCACAACAGAAAGAGGTGGAAGAAGAACGCCATAAATGAGAGAGTGTAGAGTGCAAACTAATAGAAGTTAAAAATCAACTTGAGGAGGTGCGAAAAAAAAAGAAGTCATGGAAGCTCAAAAAATGATAAAACAGAGCATGATGTCACTAGTATCCTATATGCAAAGTTCAGAGGTATTTAGTTTGTTTAAGGCGTTAAAGTTTCATTTACTTGCTTTTGATCCTAAGAACAATTTTATTAAACAATTTAAGAATAAAAGAGATAGCATCACTTTTCATGTTAGTCATTATCACACACATATATTACTTTCTTCGACTATAGACATGCCACAATTTTACATTTAAAATACAATAGAACAGAACACTAAGCACTAAATGGTCCTGAAGCACATGAAAGTGAATTTTCTATTTTCAGCTATAATAGAAACTAAAGAAGCAGTAAGCTATATGTGATCTATTGCGAGGAGCTATTTTGTTGGGGTGCTGGAATACAATTATTCAAGTAAACAATGACTTTTTAATAATTTGATATAATTTATTACTACTCAAGACTTGTTTTAAACACTATGATAAAGATATTTCTAAGTCTAATACACGATGTTCTGTTTTATATCCTATGGTACTAGCTTCGAAGAATGGACGTTCTCATACACTAATATGTTTGTCATTTCTACATGAGATATTAGATATTCAAGGTATAAAATGCTTTATGTAGACGTTGTCTGTTTATTTGACTCTCTAGAACTATATATTGTGTTCTACTTGAAGGAAACTTGTTCTAGTATTTTTGATGTTATAAATTTGCTTCTTCGAGGTTCTATCATATTTAAGTTTAGTTGTACAATGTTTAACAGACTGGACTTCGTGCTGCAATTTTTGACATGATTGCTAATTTAAATGATTCCAATAAGACAAGTCCTACAAGTTTTATGGATGATACCATGGTAAGTAAACTTATTCTTGTAATAAACTGGCATTATGACTTTTGTATCTTCCTGCCAACTTCTTGCAATTTGCAGTATTAGCTTCTTGGGTTTTCCTCATCTGAAACCCGTGATACATCAAGAATTGTGCCTCAACTGCTTCATTGTAGGCCACTGTTGTATGATTCGACTTTAGTAACATTCATGGCAATAATCTTATTGATCACTCTTAAGTCCACATTTGGTTTATTCAATAAGTATGATTTCGTGGGTGCAACATATATAAAAGTGTCACAGTTGGTTTATCTGTAAAGTGATCATTACTTCCTGCTACTATTATGTGTGATTTTCATCAAATGCTCGATGGATCACACATCTGTATCAATATATTATATTAGAAATATCTATCGAGAATTGGATAGCAGATTAGTTTTCAAATGGAAAACGTCAATGGGATTGAGTAATGGTATGTGTCTGTAACGACCCGACATGTCATTTTGAGAATTTAAGCTCCGTTCACTAGAAGAAGGCCTTGAGCAGCTTCACATTATGTATATCGACCTGCGTTCATGGTTGGATTCAATTACCAAATGATTCAGAGTCGAATAGGAAGAAGGATTCTAGTTTTGGAAGCTTAAGCGGTGAGAATTTGCCCGAAATTTGTCTTTTTGTGTATACGGCTCCTGAATGAGTTTTAGATGATGTCAGCGGCTTCGTTGGGTGATTTTAGACTTAGGAGTGTGTCCGAAATTTAATTCGGAGGTCCGTGGTAGAATTAGGCTTGAATTGGGGAAAGTAGGAAATTTGACGATTTTGGTCGACATTGGAAAATTAGATATCGGGGCCGGAATAAAATTTTGAAAGATGGAATAGGTTTGTAGTGTTATTTTTGACGTGTGTGCAAAATTTCAGGTCATTCTGACGTGGTTTGGTAAGATTCGGCATCGTTGGCGAATTTTGGAAGTTTAGAAGTTCTTAGGCTTGAATCCGAGGTTGATTCGGTATTTTTGTATTGTTTTGGGTTTTCTGAAAGTTCGACTAAGTTCGGGTAGTGATATGTGACTTGTGGGAATTGTTGGTTGACGTCTCGAGGGGCTCGGGTGAGTTTCAGATAGGTTTGGGTTGTGTTGCGCTCGTTTTTCTTATGTTTCGACGTTGTTTTTCAAGCATAAATGGTACCATTTAAAACAAATGAGCTCCAATTTCTGTTATGATTGAAGCATTAGATATGTATCGTAATTACAGAGCTATAAAAAAATTATATGAGAATTTGGACATCGTATGAGGAAGTTATGCTCATTTTAGTGTCGGAGAAGAGAGCTGCTGTTGGTGTTTTGCAGATGCGAAGTTGGGTCCGCATCCGCAGAGCCGCATGTGCGCAAAATGGTCCGCAAATGCGGAATTGACAACTAGAAATGCGCAGGTGTGGGTATTTTGGTCGCACGTGCTAAAATCCCTGAGTATAAAAAAATCAGACCGCGTCATTTTAGTATTTTGAGCATATCTTGAGTTCTAGAGCTCTGATTGATGTGATTTTCACAGCATTCTTCTCATCCTTTCATGGGGGTTAGTGTCTAAGTATAAGTTTTGTATTTTAATATGGTTACAAAAGTTCTTTATTTTAATTAGTCCATATTTTGATTGGAGAATTGGAGTTTTTTATCCAAAACTTTTCTAAAGAGAATAATTAGGTTCGAACATCGATTTGATATTGGAATTTGATGAAATTAGTATGTTTGGACTCATAATTGAATGGGTATTTGGATTTTTTAAATTTTATCGGGTTCCGAGGTGCGGGCCTGGGGTCGACTTTTCGGTCGATTTCTAGATTTTTATAAAGATTGAGACTTTATGATCCAGAATGGTTCCTTATGAGTTTTATTTATGTTTTGAAGTTATTTTGATTTAGATTTGAGCCATCCGGAGGTCTTTCCACCAGAGGAGTTCATTTTAGAGTACCAGGTTGTCTTCTTTGAGGTATGTATCTTGCCTAACCTTGTATGGGGGAATTTCCCCCTAGGATTTGAGTCTTCTATGTTGATTGTAGCCCATGTACACGAGGTGAGGAGTGCGTTCTCGGACGTATTTTTAGCAGGTTGGCCTTTTGGGGTTCTTAGGTTATCGTATTCCCTGTGTATGAGTTTGTACTTTTTATGACTGCGTTCCTGATTGCTAGTTTCATCTCTACCTGCTTAAATTAGAATTACTTGCTTTTAGATTCACTTTATTGCTTACTTGATTTTAATTGACTTAACTGAAGATTTTACCTTTCTACCGTCGTGCTATAGTTTTCATAAACTACCTATTTAATTGGAATTAGTATTATCACACTGTATAATTTTTTAGCATTAATTGGAGTTATGATTATCTTTTGCGGCTTACCCTTATTTGAATTGTTGAAAAATCTCTCATAATTTCTCAACCTTAAAAGGAATTTGGATAACCTATATCTTAGCCGACTTGCCTTTATTTGGAATTAATTGACTTGTGTTGGCTTCTTGTTGTTGACTTGAATATTGTGGATTCATTGTTACGTCTTGTATCTCCCTGGTTAAGCTGTTTTCTTTACGCTTGGTATTTCTCTTCAGTGGTTATTGCTTGTGAGTGAGTTCTGTCGTTCTTGTGATTTAAGTTCTTGTATTGATTTGCTCGTCGTACATTGCATTTCTATCATTTGTTGCTTTTGTACCTGTTGTGGCGATGTAAGTTGTATTATGTCGTGTTATAGTTGTTATCCTTATTGGTTGCATTGCATACTTACTTTGGGGACTACAGACGTATTCCGGGAGATCCCCCCTGCACTACATATTTACTTTGGGTACTACTGACGTATTCTGGGAGATCCCCCATGCACTGCATATTTACTTTAAGGACTACGAACGTATTCTGGGAGATCCCCCATGTACTGCATATTTATTTTGGGACTACAGACGTATTCCGGGAAATTCCCCAGCACTGCATATTTATTTTGGGGCTACAGACGTATTCTGGGAGACCCCCATGTACTGCATAATAAATTCGGAACTACGGGATGGTATCCTGGTAGATTTCCCCTATTGATATACCTGTGTTCGGAACTGTTAATCTTCTACGCTTAGGCGTTAGAGGGTGACCTATAACCAAAAGATATTTACTTGAAAAATGTATCTATTTGAAAAGCATATTTGAAAAGTATTTATCTTGAAGAAACTATGTTTGAAAGATATTATTTGAAAAGTATATTTGAAAAGTATAGTTGAAAGCATTTACCTTGAAGAAAACTATGTTTGAAGGACTATTGTTTGGAAAGGTATATTTGAAAAGCATTTATCTTGAAGAAAACTATGTTTGAAGGACATTTATTGGAAAAGTATATTTGAAAAGCTTTTATCTTGAAGGAACTACGTTTGAAGATTATCTTTCTGCAAAGTATATATATTCAAAGGAAGTATATTTCAAAGAAATTTTCTATTTGAAATGATTATATGTTAAAGCTTTTAATATAAACTTGCAGGTGAAAGTTTACTCTTGAAGATTTGAACAATTTATTGGGGTTGTTGGCTAAGGCCTTATGTTGGAACTATTGCAGTGCTGAGTTACTACTTGCTCTTACTGTATTGTGATTTTCTGGATTTGGGCTGTGTTCCTATCCATCCTTCGGAGTATTATTTTGGTGTACCATTGTTGTTTGCTGTTTTTCCTTCCTAAATTGTAGTTGTTACGTTGTTAGCCGAATTGTGTAGATATTAGAAAGATATTATGTTTCTGTTATTTCTGTACTTACGCCTGTTTAGTTATTAGACCTGTGGGTGTCTTGACTAGTTCTCGTCACTACTTCACCGAGGTTAGTCTTGATACTTACTGGGCACCGTTAAGGTGTGCTCATTTTACACTTCTGCACATTTTTGTGCAGATCCAGGTATTGATCGTTAGTAGCTTTGCAGATCCTTGCAGATGACTTAAGGTAAGCCTGCCGCCGCGTTCGCAGGCTTCAGAGTCACATTCTTACCTTGTTTCAACTGTTTTACCCATTTCCAAATAGTTGTGTTTAGAAGTGTCATTTGCTCTGTAGAGCTTATTACTTGTACTACCGGTTTTGGGAAATTGTAAATTCTGTAAAGGTTTATATATCGAGACGATTAGATTTCCTTTGTTATTGTTGTTATTCAGTAAATGTTAGGCTTACCTAGTCCCTAAGACTAGGTGCCATCACGATACCCAACGGAGGGAAATTTGGATCATGACAAGGTTGTATCAGAGCTCTAGGTTCATAGATGCTACGAGTCATAAGCGAGTTTAGTAGAGTCTTGTGATTCGGTACGGAGACGTCTGTACTTATCTTCGAGAGGCTACAGAACTATTAGGACAATTTCACTTCCTTCACTCTATCGTGCGAGTTCATTGGTCTTGAAGTTTGAAATTTTTCATTCCAGTCTCTAACAAATGGTGAGGACACGAGTTGCGGTTCCTGATGGTGTTACCCCCAGAGCAGATATCCCTAGGGTTAGAGGCAGAGCCGACGAGGAGTTCGTGCCGCAACTAGGGCACCTACCAGAGTAGCAGTTGGGGAGACTCCAGTAGTTCCAGTTGGGGGGCAGGTACCGGAGGCGCCTGCAGCTACCCCAGACTTCAGGAGACTTTAGCATAGTTCCTGAGCATGATTGGTACATTGGCTCAAGCAGGGTTATTCTGGTTGCCCTAGTTACTTCACAGACCGGGGGAGGAGCCCAGTCTCCCGCCGCCCGCACTCAGAGCAGCGGGTTCATGTTGGTCAGGTTCTTGGTGTCATAGAGATACATCATGTGGTTCCAGTTCAGCTCATGGTCAGAGAAGCAGCATCCGAGGAAGGAAAACTTAGATTTGCAAGGTTCAAGAGATATAAACCTCCTACATTCAGCGGTTTGGCTTCAGAGAGTGCACAGGGGTTTTCTAGAGGAGTGCCATAGAATCCTCAACACTATGGATGTTGTTGAGACGAGTGGGGTTGCTTTTACTATGTTCCAGCTTAAGGGAGTGGCTTATCAGTGGTGACGGGCATATAAGTTGGGTAGCCCGGCCGATGCAGCTTCACTTTCATGGATTAAGTTTTCAGAGATGTTTTGAGAAAGTTTGTACCTCAGTCCCTTCGTGATGCATGGTGCGCAGAGTTTGAGCAGTTCCGTCAGGGCACTATGTCAGTATTAGAGTATGTTATCAGATTCAGTGAGTTAGCTAGATATTCACCTCCCTTGGTCGCTATAGTTAGAGGGCGAGTCCATAAGATTCATTGAGTGGCTTAGTCATGATATTCGGTTCGGCATGGCTCGAGAGTTGGAGTCATATGTTTCGTTTTAGCAGGTGGTAGGGATTGCTCGATGGTTAGGGGGCATGTGGGACCAGGAGCGAGAGGACAAACGAGATCAGGAGAGAGAGTATAGGGAGGTGAGGAGGCCTCGTCGACCAGAGAGATCTATTGGTCCTTGTTTTGGAGGCGGGGTACGACATGGTAGAAGTTTGTGGGTCAGCCAGTTCAGTTTGCACTTCCGGCTTCGCGTAGTGTTTCAGGTGCTAATGGTTCTCAGACTACTCGTACTGCTCAGTTTCCACAGCCACCTCAGTAGAGAGGTTGCTTTGAGTGTGGAGATATCAGCCACATGGTGAGAGATTGTCCTACGATTCGGGCAGGTGTGTCACAACGAAATATTCAGGTGAGTAGAGGGAGCCCAAGAGGGGGAGGCTCGGCCCGTTGATGTATTTCATATAGTAGGATGGAGGTCGTTGTGCCAGATATTATCATACAAATATGTTTTGATTTGTTACATATGGGCATCATTTGCATTTCATTATAGTTCTGTTGGTCGGGACGAGTTCCTTATTTGTTGCTTCAGTTGTGAGTGAGTTTTATGCTTTGCACTCTATTTTCATGTTTGCTCCTGTTGGGAGATTCTATGACAGGTAGCATGTGTCTATCATTGTTTTTATTCATCATTGAGAGTGGTGAGACTAGAAGTGTGTCCTTGTTGATCATCATGGTAAGCTTGATGTGATTTTTCCCGAATAATGTTTTTGGTTACGAACTGTGATTTGATACTCTACTGAAGTGAGAGTTCAGTGAGTGTTGTGATTTAGTGGAAGAGCTGAGTTAGTGGAAGGTTTCAATTGGTATGATATATATATTCGGTATGTGATTTAGAATTGAGGGTGATACCCTCGTGATCTCTTGTGATTCTATCTGTTGGAACCAGGCTGAGTATTGCGGTGGAAGTTATATCATGATGGGATCCTTGTGATTTGTTCATATGCTTTTACTTCTTCCTTGTTATATTGCTTTTGTAGGTCAGTATTGATAGAGAGTTGTGCCTGTGGGCTTGTATGGTAGTTCCCTTATGTGTTTCTCTTTTCATATTCAACCATTTTTGTTATGTGCTTCTTGAGTTTCAACTTGCGGGGTGTGTGCCCGATGGTGTTAGTTGTGTCTTGGTGATTCGAGTGTCTAATTATGAGGTCTTCGTATTTCTTGCACCACTATCAGTGTTACGGAGGTTTGAAACAGAGATTCTATTAGATACGAGGCTAACTGCCAGTGCTGGGTTAATTTCGGGGAGCTATTGTGATCAGAAATGTTATTAAGGGCCTATGTGTGATGTGTTATGTTGTGTGGTCATACCTTGTGGGTGTAGGCATGGGTTGATGCTGCTGGTTGAGACTGATACCGAATATGGATTTAGAATCAGGTCTTTTTGTACATGAATAGAAGGTGAGAATTTGGGGTATGAGCCTTATAAGTATTGGTAGAAAGGCTAAATTGAAGTTGATATGGTGTCGTCGGGCTTATGTAGAGTGGGGTGACGTAGGATCACCCGCGGGTGTATGTTGGAAGTGTGCATTCAGTGATTTGATGAATTCGAGGCGAATCTTGACATGTTCGAGAACGAACGCTTGTTTTAAGAGCGGGAGAATGTAACGACCCGACCGGTTGTTTTGAGAATTTAAGCTCCGTTCGGTGGCATAAGGCCTTGAGAAGCTTCACATTATGTATATCGACCTGCGTGCATGGTTGTATTTAATTACCAGATGATTCAGAGTCGAATTGGAAGCAGGATTCTAGTTTTGGAACCTTAAGCGGTAAGAATTTGATTGGAATTTGACTTTTTATGTAAACGGCTCCTGAGTGAGTTTCGGATGATGTCAGCAGCTTCGTTGGGTGATTTTAGACGTGTGTCCGGAATGTAATTTGGAGGTCCGTTGTAGAATTAGACTTGAATTGGAAAAAGTAGGAAATTTGGCAATTTTGTTCGGCAATGGAAAATCAGGTATCGGGGTCGGAATGGAATTCCTAAAGTTGGAATAGGTTTGTAGTGTCATTTGTGATGTGTGTGCAAAATTTCAGGTCATTCAGACGTGGTTTTGTGTGTTTCGACATCGTTGGAAAATTTTGGAAGTTTAGAAGTTCTTAGGCTTGAATCCGAGGTTGATTCGGTGTTTTGGTGCTGTATTGGGTTTTCCGAAGATTTGACTAAGTTCGGGTGGTGGTAGATGACTTGTGGGAATTTTTGGTTGAGGTCTTGAGGGGCTCGGGTGAGTTTCGGATAGGTTTGGGTTGTGTGGCGCTCGTTTTTCTTATGTTTTGATGTTTTTTTTCAAGAATAAATTGTACCATATTAAGCAAATGAGCTCCAATTTCTGTTTTGACAAAAGCACTAGATCTGTATTTTAATTACGGAGCAATCACAAAAAGAATCGTTGAATTTGGACATTGTATGAGGAAGTTATGCTCATTAAAGTGTCAGAGAAGAGAGTTGGTGCTGGTGTTTTGTAGATGCGAAGTTGGGTACGCATCCGCGGAGCCGCAAGTGCGCCAAATGGTCCGCAAATGCGGTATTGACAGCTGAAAATGTGCAGGTGCGGGTATTTTTGTCGCACATGCGAAAATCCCTGAGTATAACCAAATCAGACCGCGTCATTTTAGTATTTTGAGCATATCTTGAGTTCTAGAGCTCTGATTGAGGTGACTTTCCCGGCGTTCTTCTCGTCCTTTCATGTGGGTTAGTATCTAAGTATAATTTTTGTATTTTAATATGGTTACATAAGTTCTTTTTTTGGAATTAATCCATGTTTTGATTGGAGAATTGAGGGTTTTTATCCAAAACTTTTCTAAAGAGAATAATTAGGTCCGAACATCGATTTGATAATTGAATTTGATTGTCACGACCCGAAATCCCACCTTCGGGCCATGACTGCGTCTAACGTTGCACCCGCTAGACTAGCCAACATACACAATTACATTAACATATTAACACTGAAATAAACGAAATAACTAGAACATTTTATATTCCTCTTTAAGTGCGGAAGCAAATAAATTCTGAATTACATACAAATACACATAATACGATTCAGTTACAATATCCCAGAATCTAGAGTCACTAACTCACGAACTATCTATGAGATTACTAAATACAAGGTCCGAAGAAATAATACATAACTGTCTCAGAACTAAGAAAAAAACAAGACACAATGGAAAGATAAGGATGGAGGAGACGCCAAGGCCCACGAACGTCTGCAGGTCTACCTTGAAATCTCTGGAGTGGACTGAAGGATGCTCCCTTAATCAGTGTCCACCGAAAACGGCTGTGGGATCTGCACAACATAGAGAAGTGCATGTGTAGAATCAGTACAACCGACCCCATGTACTGAGCAAGTGCCGAGCCTACCCCCGACCGAAGTAGTGGCGACGCTAGACACGACAATGATAACCTACCTGTACAGTTCTACCAAAAATATTGCAAGGAAGTAACAGATATTTAACAGATAAACAAGTAATACGGGGACAAGCAAGGGGGAAACAGGTAAGAAGCAAAATGATATGTCGAACACAACAAATAAACAGATAATGAATGGCACGACATCACCCTTCGTGCTTTTACTCTCGCCCTCACGATGCAACAAGTAAATATATGAAATGATTGCAATAATAAATGAAATGAATGGCACGACATCACCTTTCGTGCTTTACTCTCTTCCTCACGGTGCAATAATGAATAAATGAAATGAATTGCACGTCATCACCCTTCGTGCTTTTACTCTCTTCCTCACATTGTAATAATAAATAAATGAATGATATGAATGAATGGAACGGCATCACCCTCTGTGCTTTACTCTCTTCCTCACATTGCAATAATAAATCAATGAATAATATGAATGAATGGCACGACATCACCCTTCGTGCTTTACTCTTTTCCTCACATTGCAATAATAAATAAATGAATAATAATATGAATGAATGGAACGGCATCACCCTTTGTGCTTTACTCTCTTCCTCACCCAAGTAATATCAACAACAAATAATAACTTGGCAAGGAAATCAATTACCGAAATTTCAATTCATAACCACCCGACATGGGGAATAACAAACAAAATCAACACATTTGCCCGGCAAGGGTCTCAGCTATAACCAATTCCTTACGAGTACATAACTTCCCAAAAGAACTACTTCATAACACATTGATCATTGAGGTAATAACAAGTAATTTAGAAAAACGGACTCACGAGCATACTTGACACACAATGCATAGGTACTCGTCACCTCACCTATGCACTGAACATGATAACACACATAGCACATAGGGTAGAATACCTATTCCCTCACCAAAGTTAGGCAAGACACTTACCTCGCGTCCTAAAATAGCAAATCAAGCCTCTACCACTGCCTTTCCTCTCGAATCCGACTCCGAAACGATAATATCTAGACATAATTAGCTTCATAACATCAATAATGAATCAGTAATCCAATGCGCAAGCCTAATTATACATTTCCCAACATTCTTCCAAAAATACCAAAATTCGACCCTGGGCTCGCTTGGTCCAAACACGAGGCTCGGACCAAAATCCGATTACCCATACCCCACGAGTTCAAATATATAATTTGTTTTGAAATCCGACCCCAAATTGAGGTTGAATTACCCAAAATCCCATAAACCCTAACTCTACCCAAAACCCCTAATTTCTACTTTGATTTTAAGATTTTAGGCCCAGATTCTAGTGATTAGGGAAGGAAAATGGAAGAAATTGGTGTTAGGAACACTTACCCAAATGGTTATGGAGCAGAAAATGGCTTGGAGGTATTCAATGGGGCTTGGAGAAGAAGAAGGAAGTGAAAATTATGAAAATCCCGTATGGTATTCTGTTTTTGGAGTATTTTAATAACTAGGTAAAAATACCCTTCGCGTTCGCGGGCCCCTGGCCGTGTTCGCGAAGGGTCGACTATCCTGACCTACGCGTTCGCGAGGACCAGGCCGCGTTCGCGTAGGGTTGACTCTAGAGACCTTCGCGTTCGCGAGCCTATGGCCGCGTTCGCGAAGCACTACGCTACCCAGCCCCCCGACCTCACCCTAACCCTACGCGTTCGCACCCCTAGGGACGCGTTCGCGTAGAGACACCATCCGGTGCTCCGCGTTCGCGTCTCCCTGTACGCGTCCGCGTAGAGAAAAACCCAGGCCACCATAATTTACCCTTCGTGTTCGCGAGCTCTTGGCCGCGTTCGCGAAGGGTATTACACTAGACACCAGCAAATCATCAAAAACACAAGATTTTCCTACTTTGCACACCCCGTTAACTACCCGAAACTCACCCGAGCCCTCGGGACTCAAAACCAAAAACACACACAACTCCCAAATAATCCTACGGACTTATTTAAGCATTTAAATCACCACAATATTATCAAAATCAATGAATTAAACCTCAAAACTCATAGAATTTTCTTAAAACTTCATAAGGTTCAATTATTCCGATTTTGATCCGAAACATGTCATTTCAAGTCCGTTTACACCAAATCTCACAAATAGCTCACATAACATATATTAAACCTGTTCCGGGCTCCGGAACCATAATACGGGCCCGGTAACACGGTTTTCACATAAATATTCATTTTCAAAAACCTTTATATTTTCAGAAAACAATTTTATTTAAAAATTCATATCTCGGGGTTGGGATCTCGGAATTCGATTCCGGGCATACGCCCAAGTCTCATATTTTCCTACAGACCCTCCGGGACCGTCAAATCACGGGTCCGGGTTCGCTTACCAAAAATGTTGACCAAAATCAACTTTAATCAATTAATTATTAGAAATCTAATTTTTCATCAAGTTTTCACATAAAAGTTTCCCGGCTACCCGCCCGGGCTACGCACGCATATTGAGGTGAGATTAACGAAGGCTTTCGGGGCCTCGAAACACAGATTTAGCTAAATTATCATAGGATGACCTTTTGGGTCATCACAATCTCCACCTCTAAAACAAACGTTCGTCCTCGAACGGACATATGAAAGTACCTGAGTCTGAGAAAAGATGGGGACAACAGCTCCACATATCGGACTCGGACTCCCATGTAGCTGCCTCGGCAGGCTGACCTCTCCACTGAACACGAACCGAAGGATAACTCTTCGATCTGAACTGACGAACGTGCTTAGCTAATATGGCTACTGGCTCATCCTCATAAGTCAGATCCTTGTCCAACTAGACACCGCTGAAGTCAAGAAAATGAGATGGATTTGCAATGTACCTCCGGAGCATAGATACATGAAACACTGGATGCACGGCTGATAAATGCGGTGGCAAGGCAAGTCTGTAGGCCACCTCCCCTACCTTATCCAAAATCTCAAATGGACCAATGTACCTAGGGCTCAACTTGCCCTTCTTCCTGAACCTCATCACGCCCTTCATAGGCGACACTCTAAGAAACACTTGATCTCCTATCATGAAAGCCAAATCTCGAACTCTGCGATCCGCATAACTCTTTTGCCTGGACTGAGCTCTGCGAAGTCTATCCTGAATAATCTTCATCTTGTCCAAGGCATCCTGGACTAACTCAGAACCCAATAATCTAGCCTCTCCCGGCTCAAACCATCCAACTGGAGACCGACATCGTCTACCATACAATGCCTCATACGGAGCCATTTGAATGCTCGACTGATAGCTGTTGTTGTTGGCAAACTCAGCTAGAGGCAAGAACTGGTCCCATGAACCACCATAATCAATGACACAGGCCTGCAACATATCCTCCAAAATTTGAATGGTACGCTCAGACTGTCCGCCCGTCTGAGGACGAAATGCGGTGCTCAACTCGATCTGTGTACCCAACTCTTGCTGAAATAATCTCCAAAAATGGGAGGTAAACTGAGTACCTCGGTCTGATATAATGGATAGGGTCACACCATGCAATTCAACAATTTCTCTCATGTAAATTTTTGCCAACTTCTCTGCTGAATACGACACTGACAACGGAATGAAGTGCGCTGACTTGGTCAGCCGATCCACAACAACCCAAACCACATCAAACATCCTCTGAGTCCGTGGGAGCCCAACTACAAAATCCATGGTGATACGCTCCCACTTCCACTAAAGAAGCTGAATCTGCTGCATCAAACCACCGGGTCTCTGGTGCTCGTACTTAACCTGCTGACAGTTCAAACACCGAGCTACATAAGCCACAATATCCTTCTTCATTATACACCACCAATAATGCTGCCGCAAGTCCTGGTACATCTTTGCGGCGCCCGGATGAATAGAATACCGGGAACTATGGGCCTCCTAAAGTATCAACTCACGAATGCCATCCACATCGGGTACACAAATGCGACCCTGCATCCTCAAAACCCTCTCATCATCAACCGTAACCTGCTTGGCATCATCGTGCCTGACTCTCTCTCTAAGAACACATAAGTGACGATCATCATACTGCCTGGCCTGAATACGATCATACAATGAAGAACGAGCTACGGTATGGGCCAACACACTACCAGACTCAGAAACCTCCAATCTCACAAAACGGTTGGCTAAAGCCTGAACATCCAAAGCAAGAGGTCGCTCTCCAACTGATAAATAAGCAAGACTACCCATGCTTACTGACTTCCGGCTCAAAGCATCGGCCACCACATTGGCCTTCCCCGAATTATAAAGAATAGTAACATCATAATCCTTCAACAACTCTAACCACCTCCTCTGCCTCATGTTCAACTCCTTTTGCTTGAACAGGTACTGCAAACTCTTGTGATCAGTGAATACCTCACATGGCACCCCATACAAATAGTGCCTCCAGATCTTCAAGGCATGAACAATCGCCGCTAACTCCAAGTCAAGAACTGGATAATTCTTCTCATGGACCTTCAACTGATTAGAAGCATAGGCTATGACCTTTCCATCCTACATCAATACCGCACCAAGCCCAACCCGTGAAGCATCACAATACACAGTATACGGTCCTGAACCTGTGGGCAAAACTAACACTAGTGTCGTAGTCAAGGCTGTCTTGAGCTTCTGAAAGCTCGCCTCGCACTCATCCGACCACCTGAACTGAGAACTCTTCTGGGTCAACCTGGTCATCGGGACTGCTATAGATGAAAAGCCCTCCACAAATCGGCGATAATAACCTGCTAAGCCCAAGAAGCTCCGAATCTCTGTGGTTGAAGTGGGCCTAGGGCAATCTCTAACTGCTGAAACCTTCTTGGGATCTACCTGAATACCCTCTGCCGACACAACGTGGCCCAAGAATGCCACAGAACCCAACCAGAACTCACATTTAGAAAACTTGGCGTACAACTTCCTATCCCTCAGGGTCTGAAGAACAACTCGAAGATGCTGCTCATGCTCCTCTTGGCTACGGGAGTATATCAAGATATCATCAATAAACACAATCACGAACGAGTCCAAATAAGGCCTTAGTACTCGATTCATCAACTCCATGAAAGCAGCGGGGGCATTCGTCAACCCAAATGACATAACCGAAAACTCATAATGCCCATAACGAGTGCGAAAGGCCGTCTTAGGAACATCTCACGCTCTGATCCTCAGTTGATGGCAACCAGATCTCAAGTCTATCTTAGAGAATATCGTAGCACCCTGAAGCTGATCAAATAAGTCATCAATCCTCAGTAAAGGATATTTGTTCTTGATAGTAACCTTATTCAACTGCCGGTAGTCAATACACAACCTCATTGAGCCATCTTTCTTTTTCACGAACAACGCTGAAGCACCCCAAGGAGAAACACTAGGCCTGATAAAGCCTTTATCCAACAAATCCTGCAATTGCTCCTTCAGTTCCTTCATCTCTAGCGGAGCCATATGATACAGTGGAATAGAAATGGGCTGAGTGCCCTCAACTACCTCAATATAAAAGTCAATATCCCTGTCGGGTGGCATACCCGGCAGGTCAGCAGGGAATACCTCTGGGAACTCACGAACCACAGGCACAAACTCTATATAAGGAACCTCGGCACTAGAATCACGAATATAGGCCAAATAAGCCAAACAACCCTTCTCGACCATGCGTCGAGCCTTCATATAATAAATGACTCTACCAGAAGAATGACTAGGAGTCCCTCTCCACTCTAAACGAGGTACTCCTGGCAAGGCTAAGGTCATTGTCTTGGCATGACAGTCCAGAATAGCATGATAGGGAGATAGCATATCCATCCCCAATATAACATCAAAGTCGACCATATCAAGAAGCAAAAGATCAACATGAGTCTCCAGACCACCAATAACTACTAAGCAAGCACGGTAGACTCGATCTACCGCTGTAGAATCACCCACCGGTGTAGACACATGCACAACAGTACTCAAGGAATCACGGGGCATACTCAAACAAGGGATAAAATATGAAGACACATAGGAGAATGTAGAACCTAGATCAAATATGCAAACTGAAACTGTACCTGTAATAACTGCGTCAGAAGTCTCAGCATCAGGACAGGCAGGAAAAGCATAGCACCGGGGATGAGCCCCTCCAACCTGCAAATCTATGGGTCTACCTGCTACGGGCTGACCTCTACCTCTCATGGCCTGCGCTCCACCTCTATGAGTCTGACCTCTACCTCTAGCGCCACGACCCCTACCTGGCTGAGGGGGTGTGGGTGCACCTTCTGTGGGGACCATGGCGCGAGAACCCTGATACTGAGAACTACCAGAAGCCCTGGGATAATACCTCGCGATGTGCCCATGAACACCACAAGAATAACAAGGTCTCTGCTTATGCGGCTGATGACTCTGGAATTGCCCCTGTTGACCCTGATAACCACCATGGTAGCTCTGAAGTGGCTGTGCACTGATAGGTGCTGGTGGTGCACTAATAGGGGCTGGCGGTGCACGGTGAGATATCTGAAGTGCCGACTGAAAAGGTCTGGGAGGATAACCTCTGCCGAAAGAATCTCTGCCTCCAGATGAGGCTCCACTGAAGCGACAGAAGTGACGGGGACTCTTGGCAGCCCCCTGACCACCACCCTGTGACAAAATCATCTCAATCCTCCTGGCCACATTGGCCGCATCCTGGAACGAAATATCAGTACCTGACTTCCTGACCATCTGAAGTCTGATGGGCTGAGCTAAACCCTCAATAAATCTCTGCACTCTCTCACGATCAGTGGGAAGTATCATAAGTGCATGCCTGGCTAGAGTGATGAACCTGGTCTTGTACTGAGTGACAGACATAGATCCCTGCTGGAGACGCTCAAACTGCCTCCGAAGATGCTCTCGCTGAGTAATGGGAAGAAACATCCCCAATAACAGCTCGGAGAACTGAGCCCAAGTCAAAGGTGAAGACCCAGCTGGTTTGGTCAAGCAATAGTCTCTCCACCAAGTCTTGGCTGCGCCAGATAATCGAAAAGTAGCAAAGTCCACTCCATTGGACTCCACTATGCCCATGTTCCGAAAAACCTCATGACAGCTGTCCAAATAATCCTGGGGATCCTCTGACGGTGCACCAGTAAAAGTAGTAGTGAATAACTTGGTGAACCGATCTAGTCTCCATAGAGCATCTGCTGACATAGTTTCACCCTCGGTTGCCGGTGCCACAATACCCGGCTAAGCTACTCCATCTGTCTGAGGTGCTAGAGTCTGAAACTGAGTGGCAACCTGCTCTGGGGTATGAATAACAGTCTGGGTACCTCCCCCAGCCTGAGATCCAGTTGGTGCAGTAGGAAGAAGACCGACCTGAACCACACTCTCCATAAGTCCCACCAAGCGGACTAGAGTGTCCTGAAGCACTTGGGTGGCAATGAACCCCTCTGGGACCTGAGCTGGTCCAACTGGGACTGTCTGAGTAGGAACCTCACCGGAAAAGTCAACGTGTGGGTCCTCTACTGGAGCTGCTGCTCTAGCTCTACCTCGACCTCTAGCACGGCCTCGGCCTCGGCCCATCGTAGGAGCTGCAATAGGAGGATCGGGCTGCTGATCGGTCGATGAGGAAGCACACGTCCTCGCCATCTGTGAGAGAGTAGAATAGAGATCAATTAGTATTCAGAACTCAAATGGAACGACAAAGAAGAAGAAATGTGAAGAAATTCCTAGTTGTGTAGCCTCTGGGGGATAAGTACACACGTCTCCGTACCGATCCCTCAGACTCTACCAGGTTTGTCCGTGCGTTATGAGACCTAAGCAACCTAGAGCTCTGATACCAACTTGTCACGACCCGAAATCCCACCTTCGGGCCATAACTGCGTCTAACGCTGCACCCGCTAGACTAGCCAACATACACAATTACATTAACATATTAACACTGAAATAACAAAAATAACTAGAAAATTTTATATTCCTCTTTAAGTGCGGAAGCAGATAAATTATAAATTACATACAAATACCCATAACACGATTCGTTTACACAATCCCAGAATCTTGAGTTACTAACTCACGAAATGTCTATGAGATTACTAAATACAAGATACGAAGAAATAATACATAACTATCTCAGAACTAAGAAAAAGACAAGGCAGAATGGAAAGATAAGGATGGAAGAGATGCCAAGGCCCACGAACGTCTGCGGGTATACCTTGAAATCTCCGGAGTGGACTGAAGGATGATCCCTCAATCAGTGTCCACCGGGTCCGGCTACGGGATCTGCACAACATAGAGAAGTGCAGGTGTAGCATCTGTACAACCGACCCCATGTACTGAGCAAGTGCCGAGCCTACCCCCGGTCGAAGTAGTGGCGAGGCTAGACACGACAACGATAACCTACATGTACAGTTCTACCAAAAATATAGCAAGGAAGTAATAGATATTTAATAGATAAACAAGTAATACGGGGACAAGCAAGGGGGCAACAGGTAAGAAGAAAAATGAGATGTCGAACACATCAAATAAACAAATAAATGAATGGAACGCCATCACCCTTCGTGCTTTTACTCTCGTCCTCACGATGCAACAAGTAAATATATGAAATGATTGCAATAATAAATGAAATGAATGGCACGGCATCACTCTTCGTGCTTTACTCTCTTCCTCATGGTGCAATAATGAATAAATGAAATGAATGGCACGGCATCACCCTTCGTGATTTTACTCTCTTCCTCACATTTCAATAATAAATAAATGAATGATATGAATGAATGGCACGACATCACCCTTCGTGCTTTACTCTCTTCCTCACATTGCAATAATAAATCAATGAATAATATGAATGAATGGCACGTCATCATCCTTCGTGCTTTACACTCTTCCTCACATTGCAATAATAAATAAATGAATAATAATATGAATGAATGACACGACATCACCCTTCGTGGTTTACTCTCTTCCTCACCCAAGTAATATCAACAACAACTAACAACTTGGCAAGGAAATCAATTACCGAAATTTCAATTCATAACCACACGACATGGGGAATAACAAACAAAATCAACACATTTGCCCGGCAAGGGTCTCAGCTGTAACAAATTCCTTACGAGTACATAACTTCCCAAAAGAACTACTTCATAACACATTGATCATTGAGGTAATAACAAGTAATTTAGCAAAACGGACTCACGGGCATACTTGACACACAATGCATAGGTACTCGTCACCTCACCTATGCATTGAACATGATAGCACACATAGCACATAGGGTAAAATACATATTCCCTCACCAAAGTTAGGAAAGACACTTACCTCGGGTCCTAAAATAGCAAATCAAGCCTCTACCACTGCCTTTCCTCTCGAATCCGACTCCGAAATGATAATATCTAGACATAATTAGCTTAATAACATAAATAATGACTCAGTAATCCAATTCCCAAGCCAAATTATACATTTCCCAACATTATTCCAAAAATACCAAAATTCGACCCCGGGCCTGCTTGGTCCAAACATGAGGCTCGGACCAAAACCCGGTTACCCATACCCCCACGAGTTCAAATATATAATTTGTTTTGAAATCCAACCCCAAATTAAGGTTGAATTACCCAAAATCCCATAAACCCTAACTCTACCCAAAACCCCTAATTTCTACTTTGATTTTAAGATTTTAGGCCCATATTCTAGTGATTAGGGAAGGAAAATGGAAGAAATTGGTGTTAGGAACACTTACCCAAATGGTTATGGAGGAGAAAATGGCTTTGAGGTATTCAATGGGGCTTGGAGAAGAAGAAGGAAGTGATAATTATGAAAATCCCGTATGGTATTCTGTTTTTGGGGTATTTGAATAATTGGGCAAAAATACCCTTCGCGTTCGCGGGCCCCTGGCCGCGTTCGCGAATGGTCGACTATCTTGACCTACGCATTCACGAGGACCAGGCCTCGTTCACGTAGGTTTGACTCTACAGACGTTCGCGTTCACGAGTCTATGGCCGCGTTCGCGAAGCACTACGCTATCCAGCCCCCCGACCTCACCCTAACCCTACGCGTTCGCACCCCTGGGACGCGTTCGCGTAGAGACACCATCCGGTGCTCTGCGTTCGCGTCTCCCTCTACGCGTTCGCGTAGAGAAAAACCCAGGCCACCATATTTTACCCTCCGCGTTCGCGAGCTCTTGGCCGCGTTCGCGGAGGGTATTACACCAGACACCAACAAATCATCAAAAACACCAGATATTTCCACTTTGCACACCTCGTTAACTACCCGAAACTCACCCGAGCCCTCGGGACTCAAAACCAAAAACACACACAACTCCCAAATCATCATACGGACTTATTTAAGCATTTAAATCACCACAATCAAAATCAATGAATTAAACCTCAAAAATCATAGAATTTTCTTAAAACTTCATAAGGTTAAATTATTCTGATTTTGATCCGAAACACGTCATTTCAAGTCCATTTTTACACCAAATTTCACAGATAGCTCACATAACATATATTAAATCTGTTCCAGGCTCCGGAACCATAATATGAGCCCGGTAACACGGTTTTCACATAAATATTCATTTTCCAAAACCATTATATTTTTTAGAAAACAATTTTTTAATCAATTAATTATTCAAAATTTCATTTTTCATAAAGTTTTCACATAAAAGCTTCCAAGCTACCCACCCGGGCTACGCACGCATATCGAGGTGAGATTAACGGAGGCTTTCAGGGCCTCGAAACACAGATTTTGCTAAATTATCATAGGATGGCCTTTTGGGTCATCACATTGATGAAATTAGTATGTTTGGACTCGTAATTGAATGGGTGTTTGGAATTTTTAAATTTTGTCGGGTTCCGAGGTGCGGGCCTGGGGTCAACTTTTTGTCGATTTCTGGATTTTTATAAAGATTGAGACTTTATGATCCAGAATAGTTCCTTATGAGTTTTACGTATGATTTGATGTTATTTTGATTAGATTTGAGCCGTTCAGAGGTCTTTCCACCCGAGGAGTTCATTTTAGAGTACCAGGTTGTTTTCTTTGAGGTAAGTATCTTGCCTAACCTTGTATGGGGGAATTTCCCCCTAGGATTTGAGTCTTCTATGTTGATTGTAGCCTATGTCACGAGGCGAAGAGTGCGTGCTCGGACTTATTTTTAGGAGGTTGGCCTTTTGGGGTTCTTAAGTTATCGTATTCCCTGTGTATGATTTTGTTTTTTTATGACTGCGTTCCTGATTGCTAGTTTCATCTCTACCTGCTTAAATTATAATTACTTGCTTTTAGATTCACTTTATTGATTACTTGATCTTAAATGACTTAACTGAAGATTTTACCCTTCTACCGCCGTGCTATAGTTTTCATAAACTACCTATTTAATTGGAATTAGTATTATCTCACCGTATAATTGTTTAACATTAATTGGAGTTATGATTATCTTTTGCGGCTTACCCTTATTTGAATTGTTGAAAAATATCTCATAATTTCTCAACCTTAAAAGGAATATGGATAACCTATATCTTAGTCGACTTGCCTTTATTTGGAATTAATTGACTTGTGTTGGCTTATTATTGTTGACTTGAATATTGTGGATGGGTTCTTATGCCGTGTTGCTCCCTGGTTAAGCTATTTTCTTTACGCTTGGTATTTCTCTTCAGTGGTTATTGCTTGTGAGTGAATTCTGTCGTTCTTGTGATTTAAGTTCTTATATTGATTTGCTCGTCGTATATTGCATTTCTATCATTTGGTGCTTTTGTACCTGTTGTGGCGGTGTACGACGTATTCGGTCGTGTTATAGTTGTTATCCTGGTTGGTTGCATTGTATATTTACTTTGGGGACTACGGATGTATTCTGGGAGATCCCCCCTGCACTGCATAACTACTTTGGGGACTACAGACAGAATCTGGGAGATCCCCCATGTACTGCATATTTGTTTTGGGACTACAGACGTATTCCGGGAGATCCCCCCTGTACTGCATAATAAATTCGATACTACGGGATGGGATCCCGGTAGATTTCCCCTGTTGATATACCTGTGTTCGGAACTATTAATCTTCTACGCTTAGGCGTTACAGGGTGACCTATAATCGAAGGATATTACTTGAAAAATGTACCTATTGGAAAATCATTTTTTAAGAGTATTTATCTTGAAGAAACTATGTTTGAATATTATTATTTGAAAAGTATATTTGAAAAGTATAGTTTAAAAGCATTTACCTTGAAGAAAACTATGTTTGAAGGACTATTATTTGGAAATGTATATTTGAAAAGCATTTATCTTGAAGAAAACTATCTTTGAAGGACATTTATTGGAAAAGTATATTTGAAAAGCTTTTATCTTGAAGGAACTACGTTTGAAGATTATCTTTCTGCAAATTATATATATTCGGAGGAAGTCTATTTCAAAGTAATTTTCTATTTGAAATGATTATATGTTAAAGCTTTCAATATAAACTTGCGGGTGAAAGTTTACACTTGACAATTTGACCAATTTATTGGGGTTGTTGGCTAAGGCCTGATGTGGGAACTATTTCAGTGCTGACTTACTACTTTCCCTTACTGTATTGTGATTTTTCGGATTTGGGTTGTGTTCCCATCCATCCTTCGGAGTATTATTTTTTTGTACCATTGTAGTTTGCTATTTTTCCTTCCTTATTGTAGTTGTTATGTTGTTAGCCAAATTGTGTAGATATTAGAAGATGTTATGTTTCAGTTATTTCTATACTTATGCCTGTTTAGTTATTAGACCAGTGAGTGTCTTGATTAGTCCTCGTCACTACTTCACCAAGGTTAGTCTTGATACTTACTAGGCACCGCTGTGGTGTGCTCATTCTACACTTGTGCACATTTTTGTGCAAATCCAGGTATTGATCGTTAGTAGCTCTGCGGATCCTTGCAGTGGAGACTCAAGGTAAACCTGCCGCCGCGTTCGCAGGCTTCAGAGTCACCTTCTTACCCTATTTCAATTGTTTTACTCATTTCAAAACAAATATGTTTAGAAGTGTAGTTTACTCTGTAGAGCTTATGACATGTACTACCTGTTTTGGAAAATAGTAAATTCTGTAAAGATTTTTATATCGAGACTGTTAGATTTCCTTTGTTATTATTGTTATTCAGTAAATGTTAGGCTTACCTAGTCCCTAAGACTAGGTGCCATCACTATACCTAACGGAGGAAAATTTGGATCGTGATAGTGTCAACTAATTTGACTATAATTTGGTAACTACAACAGTCGCAAATTGGATGAGAACACCTAAACATCTTCACTTGGATATATTTACTACTCAAAACATTTGACCTTTGCTTGATTATTTGAGTGGTTCAACCATTCTGGTCATTGTTGAATACTGGAATGAGGCATGAAAATGAGGTTAATGGACAATGCAGATAGTATAGCTTTTTTTATTAGGCAAAATATCAAAGAAAATAACTTGCACTGGATGATACCATGGTAAGTAAAGTTTTATCTAATATTCCCAACCATGTTTCTGCGAGTGCTTTTGAGGTTGATGTTGTTTTTCCACAAGCTCTTTTCAGGTTGATGGTTCCTGTTACGGAGTCATTTTGGTCATCTTAGTATCTTGGTATTTTTTGTGTTTCTTTTATATGGCTTTTCGGTGTTATCCCTTCTTGTCTTCTTTTCATTAATGTGGTGCTTATATTGCCCTGAGCCGAGGGTCTATTGGAAACAACCTCTCTATCTTCAGAAGATAGGGGTAAGAACTGTGTATACGCTACCCTCCCAAGACCCCACTATTTAGGATTATATTGACTATATTGTTGTTGTTGTTGTTGTAAGTTGTTGCAGTTAAATAAGCTTCCCAGATTTTCATTTTGCACTTTGTACTTTATTGCTTCTTTTTATCAAAATATGATTATATTTATTTTCTTTTTTAGGATGAGCATGCGTAAACCAACATTCCTGACATCCGGTTCATATAGTGCATAAGATTGTGGAAGAAGATTTATTTTTAGGTTACTATTAGAATAGAATTTAAGGACCTTGGATATATGATGCTTTTGTTCGTTTTGTAAGCAAAGATACACTTTTTAGGACTATTTAGTTTTTGAAAGTTAGTATATCTACTGCATCAATATTATGTATAGACGTTTTATTTATATATATAAAAAATATAATTTATTATTCTACATGTATTTGTGAAAATTTAAAGAATTATGAATTGTGTATTTAGTAACAACAAATAATTTTTTGCCAAAGTGTACTAGATAATCTGTTGGAAAAAAGTAATTATTGTCACAACAATAGTTGTTGCTAAAAGTCTTGATAACATATTATTAACATTACTGCCAATTTCTTTAGCAACAACTGATATTGTTGACAAAAAGCTAATTTTATCGTAACAATAATTTTGTTGGTACATGTCATCATAATCCACGACTTCATTGACCTTTCACTAACAACAAATAACTTATGACAACGATATATATTGTTGCGCTAAGTTACCTTTTGGCAACAATATTTCTGTTGTTGCGTATACTTTTTCCATCAGTGTTTACTGCAATGGAGTGCAACGACTTCTTTGTCGTTGCCAAAATTATTTTCGGCAACAACATTGAATATATGGCAACAAAAATTATTGTTACAAAATACCTTCTTTCTTGTAGTGGACGTCGAGTCCGAAATCGAATCATTTTTCCAGATCGAGGTCAATATCATTCGAGGTCAGAAAAAGACAGACTCCGTTATAGCTTTATAACAGAAATGGCGAGATATCCGTGATTGGTCGAGGATCATGGCGTGAATCACGGAACGAATCAAATATATAGCGGTTAATCAGTTGTTGATATGATTTTCTACTATAATTAGAAGTGTACCTTAATTAGGACTCCTCTACTATTTAAAGAGGAGTTCTATTCATTTTTAACCATGATATATCACTGAGAAAAATATATACAATCATTTCTTTCTTGCTCTACTTACTGTTCATCAGAATTGTTTTATCCTTTATTGTCTTTACTATATCACCTCGAGGTTACTTCAGTTCGAGGTCGAGGTTTTATTTACACACTGGTTTAATTTATTTTACTGTCCAATTCTGCTATTTATTTTCTCGTTTATTAATTGGTATTGGACAAAATCACATATCCTTAAAACAACAATATAAGTTTAATTGTTATCAGAATTTCAGGGTAAACAGTTTGGCGCCCGTCGTGGGGCTAAGGATAATAGTGATTATTCAATACTGATTCTGATAAAACACACTATTTTACACTTCTTCTTGTCAAGCATCTTTTCTTTCAAGTTAAAACATGTCAAACTCACAAAGACAATGGCCTAGGATTTCACGGGGAGAATGACAATGTAATTGCTCCAGCGGTCAAGATTCCACAAGCTGATATCATGGGAGCACCCGTTGCCAACCCAGTCAATGTGAGTTCACACATTTCTTTGAATGCGAATCTAGGCACAGACCACGAAGGGAGTGTACGCAGAGAAGGCCGATCTAGTGGCCAAGGCGCACAGGGAGAAGGAGATGGATGAGTCAGTCTCTAGGTAATATTCAAGATGTTGCAGGCTCAGCAAGTCGCTATTCCGCAACTGCAAAATCAACATAGAACCCCGAGTGTGGTCGAACCGAAAGCCACCCCCCGTAACGAGCCCTTACCTGAGAGGTCGAATAATAACGAATCGGGGACTGTTCCTACAATAATAAAAATGCTCGAGGAACTCACCAAAATAATTGAGTCGCGAGAGAAGAAAATTGAAGCTAATGATAAGAAAGTGGAAACATACAACTCCCGATTTGATAAGAAACCAGGGGAACCGCCAATTTTGAAAGGGATGGATTCAAACAAATTTGTACAGAAGTCGTTTCCTCTAAGTACAGCTCAAAAACCCATTCCAAAAAAGTTTCGTATGCCGAATGTACCTAAATACAATGGGACCACCGATCCCAACGAGCATGTCACCTCCTACACATGCGCCATCAATGGTAACGTCTTGGAAGATGATGAGATCGAATATGTTTTATTGAAGAAGTTCGGAGAGACTCTTTCGAAGGGGGCCATGATTTGGTACCACAATATGCCGCCAAATTCCATTGACTCATTTTCCATGTTAGTAGACTCTTTCGTAAAGGCACATGCCGGGGCCATAAAGGCTGCGACAAGTAAATCAGACCTTTTCAAAGTAAAACGGGAGGATAATGAAATGCTGAGTGAGTTAGTGTCCCGATTTCAAATGGAACGCATGGAGTTGCCACCAGTTACAGATGATTGGGCCGTTCAAGCTTTCACTCAATGGTTGAATGAAAGAAGTTCGATAGCATCACGTCAACTGAACCAAAATTTGATCGAATATTCGGTAGTGACCTTGGTCGATGTACATAATCGGTACCAATCTAAGATCAGGGTTGAAGATGACCAATTAGGAACTCCTTCTTGTTTAGTATATCCGAACAGGTCCGCAGCTGAAAATCAGAGGGACGTCGAAAGGAAACCTTGGTCGAACAAAGACCGATATCAGCCATAGATTGCAGATCACATGAACAACGAACCAGGATGCAATTCCGCTTGAAATGATCGGAGAAGTGATCGAGGACAGAATTCTCGGGGACTTATGAGAAAAAGTGGTTTTGACAAGTATGTCGATCCTACAGAGGCACCTTGGTTGTCGGAGTATAATTTTAATGTTGACGCATCGGCATTGTGTCAGCAATTAGAAAAATCAAAGACACTAGATGGCTCAGGCCCATACAGACAAATCCTTCCCAAAGAAACCCCAATTTGGTATGTAAGTATCATGGCACGCATGGCCCCAGAACTGAGGATTGATGGAAACTAAGATAGTAGGTAGCCCGTCTATTCAACGAGGGCCACCTTCGAGAGTTCCTGGGTGATCAAGCCAAGAATTATTTCAGAGAAAGGGATGCCAACAGGAAAAATGAGCAGGAGGAGCCACAATATGTAATCCATATGATCGTCGGTGGGGTTGATATGCCGCAAGGACCTGCGTTCAAACGCACTAAGGTATCAATTACTAGGGAAAACGGTCCTCAGATTGGCTTCATGGTGTCAAATTGGGGGATCGAGAAACCCCTTTAAAATCAAGGCTATCGAAGACATCACTGTCGTGGACAGCATTAAAGACATTCAAAGGCTGACAGGGCGAATAAATGCTTTAGGTCCGTTCATCTTTAGATGGTCAGATCAGAGCCATAAGTTCTTCTTACTACTCAAAAAGAAGAACGATTTCACCTGGACCCCAGAAAGCCAAAGGGTGTTAGAGGAACAAAACGATATCTCTCGAACTTACCGTTGCTTCATACTCCAAAGGCAGATGAAAGCCTGTACTTATACTTAGCTATCCGGAAATCGCGGTAAGTGGTGTCCTAGTTCGAGAAGAGCAAGGTACGCAATTTCCTGTGTATTATGTAACTCAAACTCTGGGAGAAGAAGAAACTAGATATCCACACTTAGAGAAATTGGCACTTGCTCTAATAAGTGCCTCAAGAAAACAAAAACCATATTTTCAATGTAATCCAATATGTGTATTAACCACTTACCCAGTTCGTCATGTTTTACATAAGCCCGAACTATTAGGCCGATTGTACAAATGGGCTGTCGAACTCAGTGGGTATGATATCGAATATCGACCCTGAATGGCCATCAAGTCTCAAATTTTGGGAAACTTCGTGGCCGAATTCATGCCAACCCCCGTACCTGAAGTTAAAAAGGAACTTCTGTTGAAATCGGGTACATCATCGAGGATGTGGATCCTTTAATGACGATGCTTCGAATGTGAAGGGTCCGGGCTAGGCATCGTTTTGAATCTTCCCACGGACAATACTATTAGACAATCCATCGTTTTGATACTACACACTGCACATTTTCGTTGTGCAGGTCCCAGTACAAGATCCTACGGACATTAGAGCGAGGAGGCTGCCTTCAGTCCACATGGAGACATCGAGGTAGTACTGCAGGCGTCCGCAGGCCTTGGCGTCCCCTCCTATTTCTTTGTATTATGTTCTAGTTATTTCAGAACAGATGTACTTATTTCATTCAGACCATTATATTTATTATTCATAGACAGTCCGTGAGTTTTTGACTCCAAACAAATTCTTGGTTGGTGTTGTGAAGTTCGTACGACATTTAATTAAGTTATCAAATTTTGCTTCATTTTTGTACTTTAATTTATGTTGATTATGTATTGTGCATGTTATTAGATAATTAGGCGGCATCACGGTCCCGACGATGGGAAATTCGGGTCGTGACAAGTTAGTCCCATGCAAAGAGATGGCAATGCTTAGACTTATGCAAATAGGGTGGCATGGCTTAGCCTCATGCAAGGTTCTTAGATAGGGCTTAGTCTCATGCAAGTGTAAGAGTAATAATGAAGTATTCTTAGCTGAGTATGTGTTTAATGCATAGAGATTGTGTCATTGCGACGGTGTTTATCATGATGATATAGCCCTGGATCCAAACAAAATTTTTGAGTTTTGCCGGGGAGGTTGTTCATGCCTTTGCTTGCTCGATTTTGGCTATTAGGGTATTATTTTAGCTAAAGTAAAGTTTCTTTTCAAAAGCATGCGTGTATAATTTCCAAAGTCATAGTAATATACAGTTTAGAAATTAGTTAGATAAACTTGTAACTGTGCCATAATTAGAGACATTGCGACTTCTTCTGTTGTAGCATTTTGAGGGTCCTCCTCAAAATTCTACTCCAGTTACCCAGATGACCTTTCTGACAGTTTCATACGTTGCGCTTGGCTGAACTTGCTTTGAAATATTGATGGTCCTCCTCAAAATTTGTCCCCAGTATCTGATTGTGGGGAAAATGGAAATTTTATTGAATTGTGATCGAACCCACAGGGACGCCTACGTATCCCCTCTTAAAAGAGAATCAAGTCGAGCGTAGTTCAATTTACATAATTTAGAGAAACATAAAACGATTTACACATAGTATCTTTTGACTGCGTTTGAGTTGATTGGCTTTGGCCACACTTCCCCGTCCATCTCTCCGAGTATGAGCGCTCCTCCTGTCAGTACTCGGTGAACCATGTAAGGAGCTTGCCAGTTGGGAGAGAATTTCCCTCTGGCTTCATCTTGATGCGAGAAGATCCATTTCAGCACCAGTTGCCCCGGTGTGAACTATCTTGGTTTGACCCTTTTGTTGAAGGCTCTGGACATTCTATTCTGATAAAGTTGACCGTGACATATTGCATTCATCTTTTTTCCATCTATGAGGGTTAGCTGCTCATAGAGGCTCCTTATCCATTCTGTTTCGCTGAGTTTAGCTTTTTGTATGATTCTCAACGAAGGAATTTCTACCTCGACGGGAATGAAAGCTTCGGTACCATAACCCAGTAGATAAGGAGTTGCCCAGGTTGATGTGCGGACTGTGGTACGGTATCCCAGCAAGGTAAATGGTAGTTTCTTCATGCCATTGCTTGTGATTCTTTACCATTTTCCTTAGTATTTTCTTGATGTTTTTGTTGGCAGCTTCCACGACTCCATTCGTTTGAGGTATGTACGATGTGGAATTTTTGTGCTTGATTTTTAGAGTTTCACACATGCCTTTCATCAAATCAATGTTGAGATTGGCGGAATTTTTAGTTATGATGGAATCTGGAACCCAAAATCGACAAATAATTCGTTCGCTGAGAAAATCCGCGACGACCTTCTTGGTCACAGCTTTGTAAGATGCAGCTTCAACCCATTTAGTAAAGTTGTCGATGGCCACTAAAATGAACTGGTACCCGTTTGAAGCGGTGGGCTCGATTAGACACATGACATCCATCCCCTAGGCAGCAAAGGGCCAATGTGAGCTTGTTGCATTAAGCTCGTTTGGCGGCACTCGTATCATGTCTGCATGTATTTGGCATTGGTAGCATTTTTGAACATACCGGATGCAGTCTAATTCCATGGTCATCCAGAAGTATCCAGCCCTAAGTATCTTCTTGGCCAAGACAAAGCCATTCATATGTGGGCTGTAAGTTATAACATGTATCTCTTTGAGCAATTTGGAAGCCTCTTTTGCGTCGGCGCACCTTAATAGTCCCAGATCAGGATGCAGTCTAATTCCATGGTCATCCAGATGTATCCAGCCCTAAGTATCTTCTTGGACATGACAAAGCCATTCATATGTGGGTTGCAAGTTCAGACATGTATCTCTTCGAGCAATTTGGAAGCCTTTTTTGCGTCGTCACACCTTAATAGTCCTAGATCAGGAGTTCTTCTATATAGGGTTCCTCCGCTTTGGAAGAAGTGATTGCACAACCTCCAAAGTGTGCGTTTCTGAAAATGGCTTTCATGCTCCGGGTATTCTCTTTTTTCCAAGTACTCTTTGATGTCGCGGAACCAAGGTTTTTTGTCCGTTTCCTCTTCAATGTGAGCACAATATGCCCGATGATTATGGAGCCTTACTGAAACGAGATCGATGAAGTTCTTGTCTGGATGTTGTATCATTGCTGACAAGGTGGCCAATTCGTCCGCAAATTCATTCTGAACGATACCTCTTTATCGGGAAAATACGTTTTCAGGGGTTTGTATTCTCCTCTTACAGGGTTTTCGGCAAGGTGGTATGCCAATGCTTGTCCTTTGACTGCTTTCTAAGCTCCTGTCTGCCTGTCTCGTCATGTTGTCGTAGAACACAACCGAAAGCTCAATCTAATACTGCAAGGTAGAGTAGTAGTGGTGTACCAGGCTCCGGCGAAACTAAAACTGGTGATGTGGACAAGTATTCCTTGATTTTGTTAAAAGCCTTTTGACAATCCTCGGTCCAACTAATTGCAGCGTCCTTCTTAATCATTTTGAAAATCGGCTCACATATTATTGTGGACTATGCTATGAAACGGCTGATGTAATTAAGGCATCCCAAGAAACTCATAACATCTTTCTTACTTTTTGGTGGTGGTAATTCTTGGATGGCTTTGACCTTTGACGGGTCCAACTATATTCCTCGGCGACTGACAGTGAATCTCAATAATTTTTTGGCAGGAACCCCGAATGCACACTTTGCGGGGTTTAGCTTTAGGTTGTACTTCCGCAGCCGGTCAAATAATTTCCTCAAGTCTGCTATGTGATCTGCGACCTTTTTGGATTTAATGATGACATCATCCACATATACCTCTATCTCTTTATGTATCAAGTCATGGAAAATGGTTGGCATGGACCTCATGTAGGTGGCCCCAACATTCTTCAGGCCAAATGGCATTTGTAGCAGTACACTCCCCGTGGTGTAACGAAGGTTGTTTTCTCGGCGTCTTCTTCATCCATCCAGATACGATGGTAACCTGCGAAGCAATTTACAAAGGATTGGTGTTCATGCTTGGCACAATTCTCAATCAGAATGTGTATATTCAGCAGCGGGAAATCATCCTTTGGGATTGCTCTGTTGAGATCCCGATAATCGACACGGACTCTGACTTTCCCATCCTTCTTCAGAACGGGTACAATGTTGGCTAACTAGGTTGGGTATTCCACCACCTTGAGGACCTTGACTTTGATCTTCTTAGTAGCTTCCTCCTTGATTTTCATGCTCATGTCTGGCTTGAATTTCCTGAGTTTCTGCTTTACCGGCGAACACATTAGATTTGTGGGCCACTATGGATGTGCTCAATCCAGTCATATCGTCATACGACCATGCGAAAATGTCCTCATAGTGTTTCAAAAAATGACTGTATTCCTCTTTCTCTGACGGCGACAAATGGATGCTTATGCAGGTTTCCTTAATTGTTTCGGAATCCCCCAAGTTGACTATCTCTGTCTCGTCCAGGTTGGACTTGGGCTTGTTCTCAAAATTTTCCACTTCTATGACAATCTCCTCAGGTATTACATCCTCTTTTTTCGAATCGCTGTCCTTTTGTTATGTTGTTTCATTACATGTCATAGTCGTTGGTTCATCAAGATATGAAATAGTAATGTTGTAGCGATAAAGATATGAAAGAATAATAGTAATAATAAAACATCAATCCATTTAAAGCGTCAAACAAAATGATTTTCAATCTCAAATAACAATTTTGGAACACTGAAAATATTATTTAAATCAAAATACAAAAGAGGAAATCATTTTTCAAAAAGTAAACAATGCTATCAGCCTTGCTACCCCGGGACTCGTCGGACCCTTGATGGTCTAACAATCCAGTTCTTGAGGAATGCTCATCTCTCCACAGTCTTGGTAGTAGGGCCTTCCTCCTCCTCCTCCTCGACTATTACACAGCGGTCCATGTCATTGTTTTCCAAGAATAAGTTCCTCAACGCTGCCAATGCTTCTGCTTCCTCTGATCCACATATGATATCGGCCTGATGGAAGTTCTGATTAAAGTGCGGCACGGGTTGCTCGAGAGGGTAGTATGGACCACGCCATGGTGGTGACCAATTTCGATATTCCTACCAGGTGTACTGATATCCTAGCCCAAAGGCTGTACGCTGGCGCTTCATTTGTACTAGCTTGGAGATACATTGAAGATTTTTACCCAGTCCCTTACCAGGTTCGTACCCTTTCCATGCAAGTATGCTTTGTATCTTGCTACTCCATCACTTATCCTTCTCGATCACGTTAACATGCTCGATGCGATGGTAGGTTTCTCCACCTAACTTCCTTTTGTTTTCTACCACTGAAACAGTCTGACTAGTATAAGTGGGGTTGCTCCCATCTCCATGGATGATCACTTCTTGATGGTTCTATTTTAACTTTACAGCCTGGTGCAAAGTAGACGCAACGGCCCCAACGATATGTATCCAAGGCCGTCCCAACAGTAGATTGTAGGAGGCGGATATGTCTAGAACATGAAATTCGACATCAAACCAACTGGGGCCCATCTGCAAGCACATATTAGTTTCTCCAATGGTATCCCTTTGAGACCCATCGAACGCTTTGACATTCATAGTCCCTGCTCGTATCTCATGCAGACCCTTGCCCAACCTCTTCAGAGTTGTCAAAGGGCAAATATTGAGGATGGATCCTCCATCTATCAAAACTCTAGCGATGAATTCATCTTCACATTGCACTGTGATGTGCAGTGCCCTGTTGTGACTTATTCCTTCGGGTGGCAGCTCGTCCTCGTTGAAAGTTATCTTGTGGCTTTCCAGCACTTGTCCCACCATGTTGGCCATTTCTCCGCTAGTGATGTTGTTGGGCACATATGCTTCATTTAGCACCTTCATCAGAGCATTCCTATGTGCCTCAGAATTTTGCAATAATGACAAGATGGATATCTGGGCGGGAGTTTTGTTTAGATGATCAACGACAGTACTCTCTTGCTTGCACTTTCCTCCAGAGATCATTTGGACCAGTCACAATGACGGGCTGTTTGTTGGAAGCTTGCTTATTAGTTTCTCCTAAATGTTCAGGTGTATAAACCCTTCCTGTTCTGGTCATTCCTTGTGCAGCGCCGGAATCTTCCATCTTTGCCTTTCCTTTTATTCTAGCCTCGACAACATAATCCAAAGGTACAACATTTGAACTGAAGGGTCGTGTGGATGTCACTGTTACAGTGAAAGGTGTGGCCACTTCTACCTCTAGTGGAGCGGGTGAAGCCGCATGTGGTATTACTTCTCCTTCAAAAGGAACCAATGTGGCTACCTCTATTTCAACTGGTGGCTGTACCTGCACCACAATGGGATTGAGCGTGACTGCAGTCTTCTTAGGATCATCACATTCTCGAATAAGCCCGATCGATCCCTCGGGATCCAACTCTTCAATAATTTCTATTAAATTGGCCCCTTCACCCCTATGATCTACGAGGGGATTGTTGCGGACATTGGGTGCAGTCTCCTTTGCCTGTATGACCTTGGTATCAATCAGTGTTTGGATCATGTCTTTCAAGGTGCGGCACTCATCAATAGTGCGTCCCTTCATTCCACGCACATGTCTTGTTTGGATTAACCCATTGAGATGAATTTTCCATAGCCACAACGGGAATATGGGTGACATATCTAACAACTTTATATCTTTCATACAACTGGTCGATGGGTTCAGCAATAACGGTGTATTGTTTGGGTGGTTTGCGATCAAAATTAGTCCTGGGTTTTTTATAGTTTGGACGAGCTGGAGGTGAATGATAATAGGATGGTTGGGTATTTTAGGTGTGGTAGGCTGTAGCAAGTTGAGGATATCTGGGAGGTGAAAGTTGGTATGTGGGTGGAGGTGTTTGGTATACAAATGGAGTTTTCGGACCTTGGGCAACCATTATTGTTCACACTTCTTTTTTTTCCGATATGCCACCTGATTGTAGTGCTTTGTTCGTGGCCTGCGGTGCCTCAAAATTTGTCAGCCTTCCACTTTTAATACCTTCCTAGATCCTCTCTCCAAGCTTGATGATATCGGAGAACTTATGATTCTCAATGACCATTAGCCTTTCATAATATTGTGGATATTGTGCCTTAACAAAGAACTTGTTCATTTGTTCCTCGTCTAATGCCGACTTGAATTTCTCCGCTTCTGACCTCCACTGAGTAGAATACTCGCGGAAAGTCTCAGTTTGCTTCTTCATGAGTGTCTGGATATTGAAAACATCCGATGCATTTTCTCTGTTGAATCTAAACCTGTCCATGAAATCTGACGCCATGCTCACCCAATTAGCCCATTTCCTGGGATTCTGGCTTATGTACCAAGACAGGGCATCTCTAGTAAGGCTTCTCATGAACATCTTCATGCTAATCCTTTCGTCTTTTCCAACTCACACGAGCTTGTCACAGTAAGTTCTTCGATGGACCTTGGGGTCACCCGTTCCATCAAACATTTTGAACATGTGAGGTTTGTAACCCTTCGGCAGTTCCACTTCTGGATGTATGCACAAATCTTCATAATTTAGACCTTCGATCCTTTTACCTCCTTCAACACCCTGAACTCGGCTCGTTAGTTTCTTGAGCTCCTACGTCATGTTCATGATGAGCACGTCCTTCTCGGCGTATTCTGGTGTATATGAGATTGGTTGAGTGGAGTGGGATAACGTTTCAACGTATATAGGGTTGTTTTGATGAACGCTAGGAGTTTGGGTATAATGGTGATCATTGGTTGAATTTTGGGGATCGGGGATAGGCTGCGGGGTATTCTGAGAAGTGTGATAAGTCCTTTGCGAATATTGAGTCGGGAGGTGCTGATGTTGAGGAGGTGTAGGTATGGGTAAAGGGTTTTGAGGAGGGGTTCTTCTCAAGCCGTAAAACCAAATCATTTGGGGCCGGAGTACCCCGACCATCATAAGTTTCCACATTTTCAGCATGTGTAGTGTTGTATTTTCTAACGCCGCTCATGTCATCCATTTTAGATTTTCCTTTGCCTTTCGATACACTTGGAGGAGGAGTAGGTGGAGGGCCTCTGGATCTGGTATGGTAAGTTGATGATGCCAGTATGCGTGAACCAACCTTGGGGAATAGGAATAATCAAAAAGAAAGAAAAATAAAAAGTAACCAAGTTAGTAAGAATTCTTAAAAATGTTTGCAGTATTTGAACACATATTGCGGGAATGTAAGTTCATGTCCTATTTTAGGAGTCTCGTTGTGCCAAAGGTAGACCTAGAGACAAGTAGACTTGGAGAATTTTAATGCCAATAATTGCCTCATTTCATTAATGTAAAATAACACGAACCTAAAACGACACTAAATAAGATAAGTCATTAATGGCACTTGGCTTTATTACATTTGAAAAAGTAAATAAACTTAATCTACTTGGTCCCAGAGGGACCTTACCCAGTCTTGATTCTCTTGGCTCCATCGATCACGATCCCCAGGTCGCGCATGCCCAGCAACAGGTATACCCTTTCTAGATTTCCTCTTTCGCTTCCCTCAGCATTCTGTCAATCGACGACTCTTTTCCTTGTTTTCTCTGCCAGCTCCGTCAGACCCTGCTCCAGATATTCTAGCGTTTCATTTGACTTGATATCCATTTCCCTCCCACTCATTTATCAACTCCATATAAGTCTTGTGTTACTCTAGATGTTCGTCCTCGGACTCATGAAATCTTTTGCGCAGTTGTATTTCACTTGGGCTTCAGCAACTTCATCTATCACCATGTTCCCTCGACCGATCCCTAACTCAACTATTCCTGCTATGTTGTCTTCCAACCATGATGGGTAAAAACGCACATGCCCTACGTGATATCGTTCTGGTTCGATGGTGTCCTTTTCTACAATAATCTTCAGGTGACACATTTGTTGATCTTCGCATTTATATGGGATATCGTCATCCTTAAAATCTACCCTGTAGTGACTCATTTTAGAAACTCGCAGTATGACTTGCTTTCTGCCTGCTTGTCTCAAAACCCGGATGGGAACATAGGGGTATATGCCTTTTAACCCGATCAACACCAAGTGTGGAACGTCTCTAGATTTGATGATGAACTCACTTGTAGGGAACCATTCAAACATCCATTGAACCTTGTCCTCAATCAGATTATCAAAAAACTGCACCTATTCTATAGCATTCTCCGGTTGATCAAACTTGTCTGGGATAAAGGTCATTCTCTTAGGCTGATATAAATCTATGTGATCATTCCACGGCCTTCGTGGAAACTCTTGATGGTATTGACCCCTCTGGAGATGCTCTAGCAACAAAACCCGTAGCAGCAGATTACAACCTTCGAAGTGTTTGAACCCCTTCTGGCGGCGATCCAAGGCCCGATATATGTCAGCTATAATCATAGGGACAATGGTATATGTTTTCTCCTAGATTCCCTCTATTAAGGCTTTGGTTATCATGGCCAGTCTGGTGTGAATTCTATCCCCTTGGATTGGAAACACTATCATACGAAGCAGACGATGAACACAAAAACCCTGCGGTGAATCCAACCCAAAGAAGTGATAGAGAATTTGTCATGGAAGATACGATAGGATTTGCTATGACCGTATCGCTTGACGGAAGATCTTCCCACCAATTTAGCAACAATGGTGGTATGTTACGGACCATGCCAAACCTGGGGACTTCGTGCCTCATTTCCTGCAAAACAAATAAGGTTAGGCCATTTTCCTCTCCAGATTCAACTATTTATACATCAATGATTAGCATATTAGCACTTATTTCTCCAAATCAATGCACGTATCGTGGTTGCGTCCGTTAGGATTATGGAAACCCCGGTGGACTTTTTGACAAGGCTTTTCTTAAAGGGTTATTATGTGGACAACATGTTAACCAAGGCTAGATTTGAACATGATGCATGTACAATTAAATAAAGTAATCTATGGAGGTCTAGACTGGTACCCTCAAGCGGACAACTTGAGGGGGAAAGGCACAGAACCATTGACTGCACCGCTCATCCACTAGTTTTACCGCAAATAAGCCTTACCGAATTCAAAGGGGTGATATATAGGAAGAGCGCAAACACTCATCAAGCATTGCTATGATAATGATTACGCACGAGTGGAATATGATGTTGAGCATGATTTATGTAACAGAAAATAGCACGTTGTCATGTATTTGCACGATGAAAAATGATAAATGCGGTATTTAGTAATTGAAAAGGCGTTTAAGAAAGAAAAGAAGGAGACAAGATAGTTTCCATAGCAAAGAGTAATAAAAAAGAAATCATAAATGCTTAAAAGTAGGCAAATAAATTCAAATAAAGTGGGATAAGGGAAGGGTATGCAGGTATTAACATAATAAAGCATGCTTAAAGACTAATTCACAAAAATCAAGTTCGTTATGGTAAGACCCTAAGGATTTCCCCAGCAGAGTTTCCATGCTGCCACACCCCCTTTTCCTTGCGAAACCGGATCTTGACATCTAACGGATTAAGGTGTGTTAGGGCACCCAGAGCGATTAACTTATGATATTAGTTTTCATCACCAGAGATCGGGTAAGTGCTCAAATTACCTTGAGGGGAAGGTGTTAGGAACCCCTCGAGGTCCACAACGGTGGGTCCCGACCGAACTTAATTAAGCAAATTAGTCTAAAAGGAAAATAAAAACAATTTACACAAATACAAATTACTTTAAACAAGATTAAAGGGGTCCTAGATTTTTTAGCCTATAGGATCATTCCATGCAATACTTTGTAACTTCCCCAAGTTGGGGTGTTACTCATAGTATTAGCACACGGGTCATCATCTCATTTACTACCCAATTGCAATATTTTAGTTGTTACCTAAGCTTTCTAATAGCTTTTAACTCGTTCCTTATGCGTGCGCTACACGTCCCTTACCTATGGCCCTGAAGGTATTAGGAATTCTATCTAGGGTGGTTCTACACTGAACTATGTTACTTAAAATGAGAAATCTAGGCAACAAACAAAATACAAATAGGACTTTCATGTTAGGAAACAAAGGCTCACATTGACCTCCACATATGAAAAACAAATGCACGAAATTGAATCAGCAAACTTTGTTAATTTTAGTATCCTATAGGCAGGATATCTATATGAGCAGAAACATAATGTAAAGAAGCAGTTTTATTAAGGCGAGCATCGAGACCTATTAGTTTGCCTACTAATTTTATTAAGCATGAATCTGGGCACTTCTAGGCTGCAAGATGTCACAATTTTTAGGCCCAGAATCATAGCAACCCATACAGATTTGCCGATAGCCAGAATTGGTCGAACTTAGAACTGATTAACAGAACCCTATAGGCATGGTTTCTACGAGTTTATTAATTATAGACCTATAACATGGTTTCTAAGTGAACTACTGATTTTAACTCATAAAGACAGGTTTTTATCCCTTTTAGATCCTCTAGGCATGCTTTCTAATTGCAGAATTGACTTAAACTCCTATAGACATGGTATATATTAGCTTTAAATCCTATAGGCATGGTTTCTATGTTTGAGATTGATTTCACTCTATGGGCATAATATCTATAACTGTATGTGTGAAGAATTTTAAGCAGATTGCTAGAAAAGGTTATTATTTCAAACAGAGTCCTATAGACATGGTCACTAATGCACATTGAGTTAAAAATATGTGTGGATCCTATGAACACGATTTCTAATGATGAAAGTCTATAAACAGGATCTTTAATATGCAAGTGTAAAAATACAGAATTAAACAATCAGGAAAATCCTATAGGCAGGATCTCTAAACAAGTAATAGCACTCACATGATTTGTTCAACATAATTAAGCCTAAAGGCAGGATTTCTATTCAAGTTTAACAAAAATAGAAGGAAACCCCCCAGCTTTCACTAATTAACCCCAAATTTGTTATGACAGAAATTATTACAACCCAAAATATCGAATGAATAACATAATAGTATCCATTACACTATAGGGAGCCTTCATAGAACCAATATAAACATGGGAATCAGGCCTTCAAACATAGCAACTCTTCAGCATAATAGTGATCTATCCATGGCACATAAAATTAGGTTTCTAGTGTGTCAAAGTTCCCAAGGGCCTCAGGGACCCCGGGCAATTCTCACACCATAACCACACTCGGAAAAATAATTCATAAAAAGATTGGAAGACCAGCCCCAATGTGTCAGGGTTTCGGAGGAGTCCCAAGGACCCTAAGCAGTGCTCACACAGGGGGTGGTGAGAACCTAAATAACCAAGAGTAGGAGTTTGAAAACCAGTTCATAAAGGGTAAGGGGCGCAGGTTTGAAAATAGTTTAATTTTTCATAAGCAAACAGATTCAGAATACAGAGTTGCAAACAGAACTGCACCAAGAAAACAAACAAAGGCCATGTTCAACACATAGTTCAAACAAATTGGCATTTGATTAGGCTAGATTCTCATGCTAATATTAAACAACCATGGCTTAAGTACAGAAACAGACATGACACATGAATTAACCACATATTTGATTACATGTTTGCAGTATCTAGCAAATTTCAGAACAGGGAACCTAAAACTGACTTAGGAAGGTGCCACGACCCGAATTACCCTCCGAACGGGCCCGTGACGGCACCTAGTCTCTATGACTAGGTAAGCCTAAAACATGCAGAAAGTAAATCAATAGAACAATAGAAATAGAAAGAAAGAAGATAAAATATATAACTCAGCCGCTCAGCATTTACAACTTTCACTTCCCAAAACCCGGAACGTCACAATAATCACAAGCTCTGTGCTAATGTAGCTTTATATAATGGAATAAGGGAAAATGTATATAAGTATCCTATGCCTATACTAGAGTAGAAGGGGACTTGTGGGATTCTGTGGACGCGGCAGAATTACCTCGCGGTCTCCTGGCAGCTGCTAAAATACTCCTAGCCAAAATGTTGTGTACTGGTACATGGAAAACATGCGCAGAAAAGGGCATGAGTACTCCACAATTGGTACCCAGTAAGTTCCAAGCCTAACCCCAGTCAGGTAGTGACGAGGTCAGGTTAAGGCTCTACTAGATATTTATAGTAAAAACGGTTAAAAATCTAAGCAGAGATAGATAATAAGCTAAAACAGAACAATAGAAACGGTTAATTGCAAAGAATAGTAAAAGAGAGCCCTCGGCTCAGCACAACCTATATCTCTATAACAAATATGCAATGCAGTACAGGGGGAAAGCTCCCGGAATCTAGTCTGTAGTCCCAATTTAAATATGCAATGTAGTATAAGGGAAAAGCTCTTGGAATCTCGTCCGTAGTCCCAATTTAAATATGCAATGCAGTACAGGCGAAAGCTCTCGGAATCTCGTCTGTAATCCCAATTTAAATATGCAATGCAATGAATAAAGGATACAGTGTATTTGAACAGCTCAGAAGGAAACCACGGGCAAATACGGATAAAACTACCTAAACATGGTACATATATTAACAAGTAGGAGTAACTCAAGTAAGACAGGTAGACATGCTCATTCCTAAGCTACACTACACAGTTAGTATAGGAAACAGTGAAATAGGGATAAATGATTTATGACGTGAAAAGAAAAAGTGGAGTTTTAGCAACAATAGCCCGTGTACTCCCTCGTCACCTCACGTACACGGCGCTCACATAACCAAAACAATATCAAAACAACCTAATGGGAAGTCCCCAACACAAAGTTAGGCAAGCCACTTACCTCGACTGCGCTACTCAACCCAAAATCATGCTCTTGCCACGAGTATCCGACTCCGGGTGGCCCAAATCTAGTAAAATTCGACTGCATAATATAAATAACACTTTAAGGAATCAAAATAGCTATTTAATTCGTAAGCTAATACACGAAATTAGGAAATTCGCCCAAAAGGTACCCCGGGCCCACGTCTCTGAATCAGGTAAAAATTATATATTCCGGACACTCATTCACTCATGAGTCTAACCATATAAGAATCTCTCACATCGGATGTCAAAAACCCAATCAAAACGCAAGAATTAGGTCTATGAAGGTTATCCAATTCTTCCCAAATCTTCCACCAAAATTTTGAAATTTAAAGACTAGATTTAAGTTAGGAATCATGGAAATCGATCTATGTTGGGTAGAAATCAGTTACCCAAGTTTCCCAGGTGCAAAGTCTTCAAAAATCGCCGTTCCCGAGCTCTCATATTTGAAAATATGGAAAATAGCATAAACCCTCGGATTTGGGTCTTTAAAAGATTGCCCAGTGATTTGCCTTATGCGATCGCGTACATTGAGTCGCGATCACAGAGAGTAAAAATTTCACGCCTGGGATTCATTCTATGCGATCACAGAAATCAACTCGTGATCGCGAACCCTGTGGACCAAGACCTATGCGATCGCGTACATTCTCAAGCGACCGCGTAGAGTAATGCTCGCACCATCCGCTGCCTAAGGAGTTCTATACGATCGCGACACTTGCTTATGCGATCGCGGTGACTGCGTTGCCCAAGATATGCGATCGCGGACCTCTTCTTGTGACCGCAGTGAACAAAATGAAGACCTCCTCCACTTACCCTACGCGATCGCGGAGACATTTACGCGATCGCGGTGAAAGAAAACTGCTGCTGTAAAAACCAGAAAACCAGCAAAGTGTTTTAGGCAAAAAATGCCCGTCTGAGCACCCGGAACACACCCAAGGCCTCCGGGACCTCAACCAAACCTACCAACCAACCCCAATACTTTGTTCAAACTTGTTCGAGCCTTAAAAACGCATCTCATGACATCAAAATCATAAATTATGCATAGATTCAAGCCTAAGAACATATGAAATTTCTAAAATCCACATTTGATGCCGAATCACGTCAAAACTCATCCGAATGACCTCAAATTTTTCACACAGGTCATAAATGACATTACAGACCTGCTGTCATTTTCGAAATTTCATTCAGAGCTCGATATCAAATTTCACATATCGGCCGAAATCGCTGAAATTCTAACTTTCGCCAATTCAAGCCTAAATCTACAACAGACCTTGAAAACACATTCTGAACACGCTCCTAACCCCAAAATCACTCAGCGGAGCAAACGGAGTCGACGAAATTCCATTCCAGATCCGTCTTCACATAGGTCTAACTACGGCTTGATTTCTAAAGCTAAATTCCACATTTATGGACCATTTGTCCAAAATCACTCCGGATTTCACCACTCAACGTTCGGACAAGTTCCAAAGCATAATTAGACATGGGAGAAGCATTTATTAGGGGATCAGGGCGCTAACTCTCAAAATGACCGACTTGGTCGTTACAGAAGGGTTTCATATTATTGAAGGTAACTTAGTTTAGCATTATTACTAAGTGGGATCATGTATTCACATAGCAATCAGAATCATGCTGAAGATTGAAACAGATTAATCAAATAAAGCATGTAGAACAGAATAGTAGGAGTTAAGGCATAGAGTTGAGAAGAAAGCAAACAGGAATGCAATAGCAGTTAGAATCCATAGAATTTGGCCTTGGCTTTCAGCCGTCTAAATAAGAGCCACTTAGTGCAGAAATCAAAATAAGAGAGTAAAGAGAGTGCTTAAGTTTTTGTGAGAACATAGAGTTCGAGAATGGTAAAGTTGTTTAGTTGAAAAGTTGTTCTAAAGGGAGTGAAGAGGGGGTTTAAGTTGCACATAATTAAGTAAACTAATAAGATAAGGAACAAGTCATACACAAATAATGTATGAAAAGCAATTAAGGTCAGCATGAATCAGTTAACAAGATAGAATCGAGTAAATTCAGGCTAGTATTACTTGATTTAAGGAAACCCTTATACGGAATCAATTAATAATTAAGTACTGGGTTAAATAAGGTAAGAACTAACTCCAAAATCAATTAGGAGTCGACTCTAATAATCAAAGCATAAAATCAGGCCAGTAAGGGAATTGAGGAACGTAGCACAAATTATTAATCGCACATTAGTCGAAATAAGGTAAGAATAGCTAAAATCTAATAACGAAACATCAGTACTAAAGGAAAGCCCAATTTCAAACCCTAATTTAGGTAAGTGAAAATAATTCATAATTAATCGACAGAGTTTAAGGAAAACAATTAGAAATAGTACAATGAACAGTTAAATAATCGAAACCCTAAGAAATACAAAGACACATAGTAAAATCAGTCAAAATAAACGAGGAAACCCTATCAGATACACAGAGACGAAAACATTTAAGGGTTAAAAAAAAATTGCAAAAATCTGTTGGAACCAAAACCCTAGTTTTTTAGGTTGAATAAGATCAGTCAATAATAATAAAATGCTATAACATATAGAAATAAAAGTATTGAAATTTTAAAGGAGAAATATCAAAATAAACATAAAATCATTTCTGATCTAAAAAGATCTAAACAGATTCGACCGAAAAAATAGCCAGATTCATAAAAAATAAACAGAAGTTGATCCAAATCTGGTTTGAACCAGAGATTTGAAACCCTAAAATACGAAAATATTCGTACTCGCAGGTATTAAGATGAACATAGACGGAATCATCAAAGTATGAGATACTTTGAACCAAAACTGATTTGAGTCTATTGAGATTCACTTTCCATTTGAGGCAAATGAATCAAGTAACATCAAGGCCGAGTAACCAGTAGAGAGACGAAGCCAAATAAGGCAGGGAATCAAGAAGAGATTCCATGAATTAGAGGGAAAAGGGTGACGACGGGGCTAGGGTTTGAGGGGGTGAGAGAGATGAGAGGAGAGTATCCAAGGACGACAGGTTGGGGGACAATTAAATAAGGTTTGGGGTTTTTTTTATATTAAAAGGGGTTGGAGAATTTAGGGACGTTGATCTTCTGAGATCAACGACCAGGATAAGATATCTAAGTGGGGCAGGTTTAATTAGACGGGTATGGGTATTGGGTAGTTGGGTTAGGGTATTGGGTATTGGGTTATTGGGTTATTGGGCTGATAGGGTATTGGGCTATTGGGTAAGTCGGAAAAAAAAATTAATGAAAAGGGCTATGTTTTAAATACACACTTAAATTAAGAAAATAATTTATAAATATAATTAATAAATGAAAAAAATTCTATTTGCATATGAAAATGATTTAAAATAATTACTTAATATTATAAAAATATAAAAATTTCATTTTCTGTGTGAATAATGTAATTACGCATATATGGTCTATTGTTGCAAAGTTATTGCAATTATAGCCTAAATATACAAATATAATTTTGCATAAAATGATTAAAGCTTAATATAAATATAAATGATAAAAATTAAGTAATAAATCATTATAAAATTATTTGAGATATAATTAGTAATTATTTAGATAATAAAACGCAGGAATAAATTACTTTAAAATCCTTTAAAATTACAAAATATTATGGAAAATTATTGGTTAATGCTCATGCACTATTTTGAAAGTATACATGTATTTTTTTAAAATATATATGGAAACAATTGGGTAACAACTGTTACCATGCCTATAGGACATGGATGTCTGATTTGATTAATTTCCTGGCAATCTGTTTAATTTCTGCCCATACACAGTTAATAGATATCATGTCTATAGGGTCTAAACCCATCCAAACATAGAAATCATCCCTATAGGGTTTAAATCAATCCAGTAATAGATATCATGCATATAGGATCTAAATCTATTCAAACCTAAAAGTCATGCGTAAAGGGTTTAAATCAATTCAGCAATTAGTAAGCATGCCTATAGGATTGAAAAAGGAAATAAAACCTGTCTTTATAAGTTAAAATCAGTACTATACCTAGAAATCATGTCTATAGGTCTGTAATCAACAAGCTCGTCGAAATCAAGCCCATAGGATCCCGTTGGTCGATTCTGGATTCATTCGACGTTGTCAATCACTTAGGCAATATACCTGTAGGGTTTAATTCTTGGTTCATAATCGTGATATATTACTGCCTGAAATGCCCAGATTTATACTGAATAAAATCAGTAGGCAAACAATAGGTTTTAACAATCGCCTTAATAACACTGCCTCTGCCCTTGTCTTCTCGCATAGATACACTGCCTATAAGACTTTAAAATTAATTGCGTGCCTTTGTTGTTTTATGTGTGGAGGTCAATATGAGCCCATACTTGTTTCTTGTTTGAAAGTTCTATTTGTTCTTGCTTGTCGCCTAGATTTTACATTTATAAGCAACATAGGTTGGGTCTACAACTATCCCAAATAGAGTTCCTAACTGTCATGACCAAAAATCCTAACTCAGGTCGTGATGGCGTCCAACACCGGGGTCAGGCAAGCCAACACTTAAATTACTGAGAATTTTCCCCCTATTTAATTAAACATTCCATCGCGTGACAAGTTTTGAAGCTTAAAACATTAAATGAAAAGGGTAATTAGCCAATTTGAACAAAAGCAGTCATAAAAAGGCATGAGCCGATATATATATACAGACCCGTAAACCATAACATCTACCATGTGTGTGCTAGAAACTAGTGTCACAAGTCCTACGGGCATACTAACAGAATATACAAAAGATACAATAGAACTGTCCCACTGTCTGAAAGTAATAGACGGGAAATAACAAAAGAAGACTCCATAGTGCTGTTGAGGATTGCCAGGAGATGCAGCTCACCGTGAAGTCAGGTCAACCTATAATCAGAATCGAGCTACGGTCTGATAACCATATGCACCAGCCTCAGAACCTGTATAATTAAGTACAGAAGTGTAGCATGAGTACATAAATAAATATGTACCCAGTGAGTATCCAGTTTAATCTCGAAGAAGTAGTGACGAGAGGTCGACTTGACACTTATTAGGGTCCAACAATATAATTTAACAGGATATGATAAAAGCAATAGGCATACGAGGATGATAAAGTAGTAAACGTTAAAGGTAACTGCAAATCAAATAAATACTGGAAGTAACTAAACAATTACCACTTCATTTTCCCCCCAAATATCTGTCAATTCAGTATCCATGAAATCATTAACAATTTAGCATGCGCATACGAGATAAGGACAACCGGCCTAAGCCATCATAATAATCATAAATGTGCACTGCCGAGGGTCGAACAGCTCGAACCATAAATGTATCTTTCAATCCGTCGTGGCGTACGGCCCGCTCCCATGAGAGTGGGGGAAATAACACTCTGCTCGCGGATTGTAAATTGCAAAGCGGTCACATGCACACACAATATCTTCTTAATTTACTTTTCAGAGGGAATTCCTTTAATTTACTAAATTCCATGATCTCAGGGAAACAAGCTGCATATAACATGAATTCATAAAGCAAATAATTCATTTCGAGGAAAAACACAAGGCATGATGTGGGCCTAACTACCCGGACATAATAATAATAGTCGCTACGTACGGACTCTCGTCACTTTGTACGTACGTAGCCCCCGCAAACATTAACACATAGTCATTTAATTCACCTATGGGGACAATTCCCTCTTACAAGGTTAGAAAGGAGACTCACTTCGTGTAGAACCTATTTTGCGGGTCAAGAATGCGCCCGAAACTCCAAACTCGTCACCCAAGGACTCGAAACTAGCCAAATGTTACATAAATATATCAATTCATACGAACGCGGGGGCAGGTTGCGAACGCACTGGGTCAGGATCCCAACCCATCGCGGGGCGATCATCGCGAACGCACAGAGTATCCACCACCCCTTCCCAGTTCCTTTTTCGCGAACGCGGTCGCCCCTCCGCGAACGCGGAGAAGGAAACCAAACCTGGAAATTTCTGGTTTTTAGCATTTAGCTCCGAGGGGTCCGAAACTCACCCGAGCCCCCTGGGACCCTGTCCAAAGGCACTAGGAGGTCTGTATTCACGATACGGACTCACTCGAATTTTTGGAACGTAAAAACAACAACAAAACTAAGAATCCGACCCCAAAACCCAATTGAATCAAACTTTGAACTTCAAGTTCTAGAATTCGCTTTCAATGCACTGAATCGACCTATACTACTCGGAATGACACCAAATTTTGCAAGCAAGTCATAAATGACATAACGGAACTATTTCGAGTCTCAGAATTCCGTTCGGACCTTGATAACACAAAAACACATTCCAAACCAAAAATTCTTAAACTTAAGGAATCATATTTCACTATTTGGCACTAAAACGCTCCCGCGTAATCCAAAACCCGTTCCGGACACATACCCAAGTCCAAAATCATCATACGAAGCTACCGGAACTGTCGAAACTCGATTACGAGGTCGTTTACTCAAAATGTTGACCGAAGTCAAATTTGGCCAAAAAGGCCAACCTTAAGGAACCAAGTGTTCCTATACCATTCCAAACTCTTCCAAATCCCGAACCACCCGTACCGACAAGTCATAATTCATTAAAAGCAACTACGGGAAGTCTCATTTAGGGGAACGGGGTCCGATAATGCAAAATGACCGGTCGGGTCGTTACACTAACACCTCTAGGGCCATAGGTAAGGGACGAGTAGTGCACGCATAGGGTACGAGCTAGAATCGACTAAAACATTTAAGTAACACCTTAAAGATAGTAATTGGGTAGTAAGGAGATGATAGTCCGTGCGCTAATGCTATGAGTAACACCTCGACTTGAGGGAGTTACAAAGTATTGCACGGGGTGATCCTATAGGCTAAAAAACATAGGACCCCCTATACCTGTTTGAAATAAATTGAGTATTTATTTGTCCAAATTGTTTCCCTTCCCGTTTAGACTAATTCGCTTAATTTTAGTTTGGCCGGGACCCACCGTTGTGGACCTCGAGGGGTGCCTAACACTTTCTCCTCAAGGTAATTTGAGACCTTACCCGATCTCTGGTGATGTAAATTAGTTATATGAGTTAACTGCTCTAGGTGCCGTAACACACCTTAATATGCTATGTGGCGACTCTTCCAATTCCTTACCCATCCCAAAAAAATGGAGTTGTCCCAAAAATGTCGATACTCGATTTTGCGAGAAAAAGGGGGTGCGACACTACATACCAATGCCTAGTAAATAAAATAATCGAAGAACAAATAGGTAAGTCAATGGAAGTATATATTGATGGCATGCTAGTTATGTCCCTACGCGTAGAGGACCATTTGGCTCATTTGTAGGAAACGTTCGAGATTTTAAGGAAATATAACATGAATCTCAACCCTGAGAAATGTGCTTTCAGGATCGGTTCGGGAAAGTTCCTTAGCTTCATGGTGTCGAATCGGGGGATCGAGATCAACCCCGATAAAATCAAGGCCATCGAAGACATCACCGTCGTGGACAATGTAAAAGTCGTGCAGAGGCTGACTGGATGGATAGATGCCTTAGGCTGATTCATCTTGAGGTCGTCGGATCGAAGCCACAAATTTTTCTCTTTACTCAAAAGGAAGAACGATTTCGCTTGGACCTCTGAAGTCCTAGATCGAGAAGAGCAAGGTACGTAGTTCCCTGTTTATTACGAAGTCGAACTTAGGAGAAGCAAAAACTAGGTATCCACACTTAGAGAAATTATCACTTGCACTGATAAGCGCCTCTAGAAAGTTAAAATCATACTTTCAGTGTCACCCCATATGTGTACTAACCACTTAAACACTTCGTAATATTTTGCACAAGCCCGAACTGTCTGGCCTATTGGTCAAATGGGCCGTCTAACTCAGTGGTTACGATATCGAATATAGACCCCGAACGACCATCAAGTCTCAAATTTAGTGGACTTCGTGGCTGATCTCACACCAATCCTCATACCCGAAGTATAAAAGGAACTCTAATTAAAATCGGGTACATCATCGGGGGTTTGGACCCTTTTCAGAGACGGTGCTTTGAATGAAAAGGGGTCCGGGCTAGGTATTATTTTGAAGCCTCCCACGGGTAACACTATTAGGTAATCTATTAAACTTCTAAGTTGACTAACAATGAGGCTAAGTACGAGGCCATGATTGGAGGTCTCGAGCTAGCTAAAATCTTGGGAGCAGAAGTCATTGAATCCAAGTGTGACTCTTTACTGGTGGTGAACCAAGTAAATAAAACCTTGGAAGTTCGAGAGGATATAATGCAAAGGTATTTGGACAAGCTGCAGGTAACTTTGCACCATTTTAAGGACTGGACCTTACATCATGTACCTCGAGAACAAAATAGTGAAGCTGATGCGCTCGCAAATTTTGGGTCATCGATCGAGGAGGACGGGATCAGCTCGGGGACTGTCGTTCAACTCTCGAGATCCGTGATCGAGGAAGGTCACGCTGAGATAAACTCTAAAAGTTTAACCTGGGATTGGAGGAACAAATATATTGAATACTTGAAAAACAGAAAGCTCTCATAAGACCCTAAAGAGTCGAGTGACCTACGAACAAAAATTGCTCGATTCACACTGGTTGAAGATGGAAAACTATATAGAATGACATTCGACAGACCATTAGTAGTGTGTTTGGGACCAGGGGACACCTAATATGTTCTACGAGAAGTCCATGATGGAACTTGTGGGAACCACTTCGGTGCCGGATCACTGATTCACAAAATCATTAGAGCAGGATACTACTGGGATAACATGGAAAATGACACTAAGGAGTTTGTTCGAAAATGTGATAAATGACAAAGGTTTGCAACAACGATCCACCAGCCCGGAGAACAACTTCATTCGGTCCTATCCCCTTGGACATTCATGAAATGGGGGATGGACATCGTCGGCCCTCTTCCATCGGCCCCAGGTAAAGCTAAATTCATTTCATTTATGAGTGACTATTTCTATAAATGGGTTGAAGCACATGCTTTCGAGAAAGTCAGAGAGAAAGAGGTCATAGACTTCATCTGGGATCATATCGTGTGTCGATTAGGGATACCCGCCGAGATAGTGTGCGAAAATGGAAAACAATTTATCGGCAGCAAAGTGACGAAGTTCCTTGAAGATCATAAAATAAAAAGGATATTATCGATGTCGTATCATCCTAATGGAAACAGACAGGCTGAATCTACTAACAAGACCATCATTCAAAACCTAAATAAAAGGTTGAACGACGCTAAGGGGAAATGGAGAGAAGTCATTCCCGAAGTCCTTTGGGCATATTGAACAACATCGAAGTCCAGTACGAGGGCAACCCCGTTCGCCTTAGTATATGGCTCCGAAGCCTTTATTCCTATCGAAGTCGGGGAACCCAGTGCCAGATTTTGACATACAATAGAAGAACGAGATATGGCTTCGAAGCCTCAAATTATTGGATGAAAAACGAGAAGTCGCACTGGTTCAAATGGCTGCACAAAAGCAACGAACCGAGAGATACTATAAATTCGTGAAGGTGAGAGGTGAAGCAAGTCAAAGAAAACGAATTTTCGTCCAAGTTGGCATGTTGGATAAAATACGGCCCGAGCTAAAATACTCGATATTTTTGGACTATTACCATACAAGGTACCATTTGACCGTGATATTATGATGTATAAAGTATATTAAAAATGAGTAGAAATTTTAAGTAATTTAGGACAATTATTAATTATGCGGGCCATTGCTTACTTACCGGGTAACAGGACAACACCTAATACCTAGTAAGTGGATAAAGATTAATAATTTCCACCCCACCCTTTCAAAAATTCGGCAGCCAACCACTTTCCAAAGAATGACTCATGGTTATATTGGAATAGGTTGCAACAAATGGATAATTAAAGACAACACTTCATATCTTGAAAACATGAGCAAGACTACTTGATTTCTAAATAATTTCAACACTACAACTAGATAAAGCCTTTGCACGTTAGTTCATACAAAAATATTCCTACACCACTTCATTCCTTACATTTGAAATACCATCCCCACAATCATTGATACAGAATATTAGTCATTTTTCTACAATTATAATTTAGCAATGCACTGATAGTTAGGAAGTTCCACAAAAAAAAAAAAAAACATAACGTTGCCATTCTTATAAAACATTCAACAGATTTCTGATTAGCAACATTTCATTAACAACGAGAATTTTTAGAAACTTAACAACGTAATAATTTTGCGATTCTAAAGAAGTACGGTGCAATCTTTTTCAAGAATATCATACTGTCACGACCCCAAATCCTAACAGGCCGTGATGGCGCCTATCGTGGAACTAGGCTAGCCTACCATCACTTGACTACGCATTTGTTCAATTAAAAGAGTTCACAATTTGATAATAAGCATCAATCATAGCATGGAGTAATATAATTAAGTCTCAGCGCCCCAATAACATTCTAACAACTCTAACAAAACCTCCCCAAGAACTGGAGTCAATAGTCATGAGCATCTAAAAATAAATAAATCTAACTCTGTCAAAGCTATAATATATGTCTCTGAATCAAATGCTAAAGCTAAAAAAGGAAGGGAAGTGGAGAAGTTGTGGACGCTGGAGAACTACCTCAAAATCTCGTGAACTGCTGCTAACGAACAAGGCAGCTACTGCTCCAATTCGGTAACTGGATCTTTGCACAGAGGCACAAGGAGTCTTTATGAGTACGCCAACTCAGTATTAATGAAAATAAATCACAGTCTGAGAATTATAAAACACACAGTACAAATACAAAATTCCACAAAACCAGTAAAACACCAAGTCACCATGTAGTATTCGTCAATTAATAAGTTCGAAATCAGTTTCCAGAAAACCTTTGAAAACAAGCGTAATATCAGTATATCCCAGAAAAATTCTCAGTAGTAGCCAGTTTGAAAAATGAAGTAAATCATAGTTAGAAAGCTTAGTAAAATCATCACAAATCTTCCCCTCGGGCCAAAATCATTTCTCATAACAGTTGCCCTCGGGCATTCCCTCAATCACTCAATATCGATCATCACTCAGTATCAATCATCACTCAGTATCAGCCCCGCGGAAAATCATCATCACTCAATCGGTACCGACGCTCACTGAGGGTGTGTACAGACTGCAGAGAGGCTCCTACAGCCCAAGCGCAATAATAACATAAGGCCTGAAAGCCTCCTCACCACTCTCCTGAGGCCTGAAATCCTCCTCACCACACTCCTGAGGTCTCCTCAACTCTCTCATAAGGCCTGAAAGCCTCATCACCTCTCTCATAAGGCCATAAATCCTCCTCACAATATAGGCCTGAAAGCCTCACTCAGTCAGACACTCTCAATTTTCCCTTAGGCCATGAACATACCGGGTTTTGACCCAAATCAGTATTTCATTTTTCAATAAATAGTATCAAAATACTCTGAGTGTCAAAACAATTTATCAGGAAAAGACTGAGTGTAAAATCATAACATATCAGTGAGGAAACTATGGTAAACACAACCCCTGAAGGGTAAACAAGTCGGCACTAGGCCCCAAACACGGCTTACCGTCCAAATCATATCATAATAAAATAATACTAATTAAGCATAGGCTTAGAAATCGGTTTCACAACCCAATAGTTGCCGAAATAAGGAATATAATTCCAAAGTTTCAACCTTTTCATCTCAAAACCCGTGAAAGGGTGCATAGTCCTGAGTTTCCGAAGGCTCCAAATCTAGTAAGTTCAGATTTTTATCATCAATATGTGCTTAAGGAACAATTTCCAATCGAAAGATATCAAATTTAACCGAAAAATCCGAAACTCACAAACTTTTATACAAAAGTGTTCTTCGACCTCTCAAGAGTCTGTACATTTGAAGAACACCAAAATCGGAATTCGTTTGACCCCTCAAATAGACCCCTAAAGGTCTCATAATCTCAAGACCTAAAACCCAATATTTCTACTGATTTTCCATGAATTTACACTGGTTTTATGTTCTATACTCATCCATAATCGAGTTTTAATGATCAAAACACTTACCTCTATGAAGAACAAGGATTTCCCCCTCCAAAAATCGCCTCAAAAGCTCTTTCCCGTACAACAATGGTGTAAAAATATGTTTAGGTCTCGGAACGGTTATTTAAATATGCCCAATGATTTTACTCTCCGCGATCGCGGTCAACGAGCCCCGTTCGCATTGACCAAGCCTCTTTACCCTTCGCGATCGCGGTCAACGAGCCGCGTTCGCACTGCTTATCTTGCCAGACCCCCCGCGATCACACCCCCAGGTCCGCGTTCGCATAGTGCAATGGACCTGGGACCCCCTCTGATGGTCTTACTCTTCGCGATCGCACTTCTCTAACCGCGTTCGCACAAGTTTTCTCCCCCTCTACTCCGCGATCACAGACTAACCTTTGCGATCGCACAGAACAAAATGTGCCTGCCCCCAATTAACTCTCCGCGATCGCATCAATTCCCTCGCGATCGCAGTGAAGGAATTACTGCTGTGCAAAAACCAGAAAACCAGCAACTTCCTCAAGTCCAAATGAGTCCGTCAATTACCCGAAACCAATCCCGAGCCCCTCGGGACCCCAACCAAACTTACCAACATATACCATAACATCATTCAAACTTAGTTGCACTCTCAAAACACCAAAACTAACATCAAAGCACCAAATTCACATCGGATTCAAGCCTAAGAACTTTGATATTTCTAAAATCCACCAATGATGCCGAAACTATCCAAATCAACTCCGATTGACCTGAAATTTTGCAGACAAGTCCAAAATAACATTTTGAACCTTGTCCAATTGTCGAAATTCCGTTTTGACCCCGATAGCCAATTTCCATTGTCGACCAGAAATCGCCAAAAACTATCTTTCGCCATTTGAAGCCTAATTCTACACCGGGCATCACAAAATTATTACGTACACACTCCTAAGTACCAAATCACCTAACGAAGCTATCCGAGCCATAAAATTTGCATTCTCGGGTCGTTTACCAATGAGTCAACTCTCAGTTGACTTTTCCAATTTTAAGGCTATTTATAAAGACTGGATGATTAAACTCTCACTACAACCATTCTGATTTCAAGCCTACCAACTCTAATACATCAATAACAGTATAACCAATCTATAACAATTCAATAAAAACAATTATAATATAGATTCTATGTAACGACGGACCGGGTCGTTACATTCCCCCCTTCTTAAACAAATGTTCGTCCTTGAACGGGTCTAGGAACATACCTGGAGTCTCAAACAAGTGAGGATATTTGCTCTGCATCTCTTGCTCGGTCTCCCAAGTAGCCTCCTCCACTGGCTGACCTCTCCACTGTACTTTCACTGAAGCTATATCCTTGGACCTCAACTTTATGACCTCGCGAGCCAAAATTGCTATTTGCTCAACCTCGTATGACATATCACCCTCGAGATGAACTGTGCTGAAATCTAACACATGAGACGGATCACCAACATATTTTCTAAGCATCCACACATGAAACACCGGGTGAACACTCGACAAGCTGGGTGGCAAGGCAAGTCGATAAGCCACCTCTCCAACCTTCTGAAGCACCTCGAAAGGATCAATGAACCGTGGAATCAACTTTCCTCTCTTTCCGAATCTCATAACACCCTTCATGGGTGACACCTTCAGCAGTAATTTATCTCCTTCCATAAATGACACATCCCGAACCTTCTGGTCCGCATAACTTTTCTGCCTAGATTGCACCGTGCGAAGATGCTCCTGTATCAACTTCACCTTCTCCAACGCATCCTGAATCAAATCTGTACCCAATAACTTAGCCTCAGCAGGCTCGAACCAACCAACCAGATATCTACACCTCCTACCATATAAGGCTTCATACGGGGCCATCTGAATACTGGACTGATAGCTGTTATTATATGCAAACTCCGCTAATGACATAAATTGTTCCCATGAACCACCAAAATCAATCACACATACTCCAATATCTGAATAGTCCGTTCCGACTGCTCGTCGGTTGGGGGATGAAATGCGGTGCTCAACTCTACATCAGTACCCATACCTTTCTGTACGGCCCTCCAAAACTGAGATATGAAATGAGTACCTCTGTCAAAAATAATAGAAACCGGAACTCCATGCAATCGGACAATGTCCTTAATATAGATACCAGCTAACCGCTCTGAAGTGTAAGTAGTATTGACCTGGATAAAATGCGCGGACTTGGTCAATCAATCCACAATGACCCAGATAGCATCAAAACACTTCGAAATCCGTGGAAGCCCAACTACAAAGTCCATAGTAATCCGCTCCCACTTCCACTCCGGAATATCTAACCTCTAAAGCAAACCACCTGGTCTCTGGTACTCATACTTGACCTGGTGGAAGTTGAGACACCTTGCTACATACTCTACAATATCTCTCTTCATCTGCCTCCACCAATACTGTTGTTTCAGATCCTGATACATCTTCACGGCACCTGGATGAATAGAATATCGCGAGTTGTGAGCCTCTGCTAATATCAACTCTCGAATCCCTTCCACATTGGTCACGCAAATACGCCCCTGCATCCTCATAACTCCATCATCACCAATAGTAACGTCTCTGGCGTCACCCCGACGAACTCTATCCTGAATAACTAATAAGTTTCGGTCATCATACTGTCGAGCTTTGATCTTCTCAATTAAAGAAGAACGGTAAGCCAAGCTAGATACCACCCGTGGAGGGTCTAACAAATCCAATCTCACTAACTGACCTGCTAAAGCCTGTACATCAAGGGCTAAAGGTCGCTTTGCTACTAAAAGGTAAGTTAGACTTCCCAAACTCTCCGCTCTGCGACTCAAGGCATCGGCCACCACATTGGCCTTCCCCGGATGATACAAAATAGTCAAGTAATAGTCCTTGAGAAGCTCCAACCATCTCCTCTGTCGCAAATTCAAGTCCTTCTGCCTTAGCAGATACTGCAAGCTACGATGATCGGTGTAAATCTCACACTGCACTCAATACAAATAATGCCGCCAAATCTTGAAGGCATGAAAAATGGCAGCTAGTTCAAGATCGTGCACTGGATAATTCTTCTCGTGCATCTTCAATTTTCTCGATGCGTAGGCAATCACCCTACCGTCCTGCATCAACACCGCTCCCAAGCCAACTCTAGAAGCATCACAATAGACTGTATAAGAATCTGAACTAGTAGGCAAAACTAGTATCGGAGTTGTGGTCAATGCTGAATTGAGCTTCTGAAAGCTCTCCTCACACTCATCGGACCATCTGAATGGAACACCCTTCTGTGTCACTTTCGTCGGAGGTGAAGCAATAGAAGAAAATCCTTCCACAAAGCGACGGTAGTAACCCGCCAGACCAAGGAAACTCCGAATCTATATAGCTGAAGATGGTCTGGGCCAACTCTGCATCGCCTCAATCTTCTTTGAATCGACCTGAATACCTTCACTAGACACCACATGCCCTAAGAAAGCCACTGAACCAAGCCAAAACTCACTCACACTTAGAGAATTTTGCATAAAGCTTCTCCTCGCTCAATCTCTGCAACACGATTCTCAAGTGTTGAGCATGCTCTTCCTGGATACGAGAATAAACCAGGATGTCATCAATGAACACAATAACGAAAGTATCAAGGTATGGTTGAAATACGTTGTTCATCAATTGCATGAACGCTGCAGGGGCATTGGTCAGCCAAAATGACATAACCAGAAATTCATAATGACCGTATGTGGTCCTGAAAGCCGTCTTCGGAATATCAGAATCCCGAATTTTCAACTGATGATACCCCGACCTCAAGTCGATCTTGGAGAATACCTTAGCTCCCTGAAGCTGATCAAATAAGTCATCAATATGAGGCAAAGGATAACGGTTCTTCACTGTAACCTTATTCAACTGTCTATAATCAATACACATGCGCATCGAACCATCCTTCTTTTTCACAAACAACACCGGCGCACCCCAAGGCGATACACTAGGCCGAATGAACCCCTTATCTAAGAGTTCCTGAAGCTGCTCTTTTAATTCTTTCAACTCTGCTGGTGCCATACGGTAAGGTGGAATAGAGATAGGATGAGTATCTGGCACCAGGTCAATACCAAAATCAATATCCCTGTCAGGTGGCATGCCTGGCAGGTCTGCGGGAAATACATCAGCGAAATCACGGACTACAGGGACAGAATCAACAGATGGGGTCTCACCACTAACGTCCCTCACAAACGCAAGATAAGATTCACACCCTTTTTCAACCATACACTGAGCCTTTAGATAAGAAATTACTCTATTAGGCACATGCTCTACAGACCCTCTCCACTCGACTCTCGGAATTTCCGGGCATAACTAGGGTCACGGTCTTAGCGTTACAATCAAGAATATCATGACATGGGAATAACCAATCCATGCCCAGAATCACATCAAAATCGGCCATATTAAGTAACATCAAGTCCACTCGGGTCTCCAGACCCCCAATAGATATAAGACACGACCGGTACACACGGTCCACAACAATAGTATCAACCACCAGAGTCAAAACATGAATAGAAGTAACTAGAGACTCACGAGGCATATTCAGAAAATGAGCGAAATAGGATGAAACATAAGAGTACGTGGAACCAGGGTCAAATAAAGCCAAAGCATCAGTGTGACAAACTGAAATAGTACATGTAATCACTGCATCAGATGCCATAGCATTAGGCCTAGCCGAAAGTGCATAAATACGTGGCTGGCCTCCACCTGCTCGACCACCCCCTCTAGGATGGCCTCTAGCTGCCTGACCACCACATCTAGCAGCCTGGGTAGGTGGTGAAGTGACTGGGGCTGAAGCCGAGGGCTGGACCCTCTGCTGGGATGAACTACTAGGATGACAGGGACACTGCCTCCACCCATGTTCGAACTCTCCACACTCATAACAACTACCTGCAGCTGGAGATTAAAATGAACAAGAACCTCTGCCACCTTGATAACCACCAGACGAACCCTGGTAAGATGACGCTCGGGCGGAGCTATGAGCTAGAAGGGCACTAAAAGATGAACGTCCCTGATGAGAATTGCGAGGACCCTGCCCCGATGATACACCACTGTAAGCTGGGCGAGCTGGCTGTGGAGGTCTAAATGAACGAACTCTGTTAGGCTGAAATTGCCCTCTGGGAGGAGCACCACAGAAATTACCTGATCCCCGAGGCCTCTTAGCCTCCCTCTCCTCACGCTCCTGCCTGCGAACTGACTCAATATCCCAAGCTATGTCAATAACCTGCTCAAATGTGGCTCCAGACACCCTCTCTCTAGTCATCAAAATCTGAAGCTGATACGAGAGACCATCCACGAATCTACTGATACGCTCCCTGTCAGTGGGGACTAACTCCGAAGCATGTCTGGCCAATTCAGAAAACATTCATCTCATACTGGGTGACTGATAACTCTCCCTGGCGCAGCTGCTCAAACTGTCTGCGCTGCTCCTCTCTGTGGAACTGAGGAACATATTTCTCCAAAAATGTCATGGAGAACTGTTGCCAGGTGAGAGGTGCTGAATCAACCGGCCTACACCTCTCAAATGATTCCCACCAAGTAAATGCAGCACCAACAAACTGATAAGTAGCAAATGAAACTCCGTTGGTCTCAAAAATACCCGCAGTACGAAGCATCTTCTGACATTTATCAAGATATCCTTGGGCGTCCTCTCCCTCTGTACCGCTGAAAGTCAGAGGCTTAAGTCTGCTGAACCTCTCCAACCTGTGATGCTCATCCTAAGGCATAACATCGACCACAAAATCCTGAGTGGGAGCAACCGGCTGAACTGGGGCTACTCCTGGTGCCTGAATACCCCGTACAACCTGCTCAGGTGTCCGGGCAGTTGGAGTCCGATTGCCTCCCTCGGCATGAGCTGCAGTGGCAGTAGTAGTCGTAGCAACTACGTGAGCTAAACTGGAACATACTGTCAATATTTGAGCCAGGGTCTCCTGAAGACTCGGAATAACAGTAGGCATTGCTGGTGCCTGAGCGTGTCCCGCTGGAGCACCATCGGCGGGAACCTGATCCTTAACGATAGGGGGATCCTGTGGTACTACCCCGGCTGCTGCCTGAGCTGGTTCCCTACCTCTACCATGGCCCCGACCCCTTGTGGGTCTGGCTGGTGCCTGGTCACCCTTCTCGGTATTGCGTGTCCTCACCATCTTTGAGAGAATGAAACAACGTAAGTTTAGATTTCAAGAATCCATAGATTGGCACGAAAGAGTTCAAGAAAATAGAGATGTTTCCTAAATGTTCTGCAACCTCTCGATGATAATTACAGACGTCTCCATACCGATCCGCAAGACTCTACTGAACCTACTCATGACCGTTGAGTCCTATGTAACCTGGCTCTGAGACCAACTTGTCACGACCATAAATCCTAACAGGCCATGATGGCACCTATCATGGAACTAGGCTAGCCTACCATTACTTTACTACGCATTTGTTCAATTACAAGAGTTCACAATTTGATAATAAGCATCAATCATAGCATGGAGTAATATAATTAAGTCTCAGCGCCCCAATAACATTCTAACAACTCTAACAAAGCCTCCCCAAGAACTGGAGTCAATAGTCATGAGCATCTTAAAATACATACATCTAACTCTGCTAAAGCAATAATATATGTCTCTAAATCAAATTCTAAAGCTAAAAAAGGAAGGAAAGTGGAGAAGCTGTGGACGCTGGACAGCTACCTCAAAATCTCGTGAACTGCTGCTAACGAACAAGGCAGCTACTGCTCCAATTCGGTACCTGGATCTGTGCACAGAGGCACAAAGAGTCTTTATGAGTATTCCAACTCAGTAGTAATGAAAATAAATCATATTCTGAGAATTATAAAACACACAGTACATATACACAATTCCACAAAACCAGTAAAACACCAAGTCACCATGTAGTATTCGTCAATTAATAAGTTCGAAATCAGTTTCCAGAAAACCTTTGAAAACAAGCGTAATATCAATATATCCTAGTAAAATTCTCAGTAGTAGCCAGTTTGAAAAACAAAGTAAATTATAGTTAGAAATCTTAGTAAAATCATCACAAATCTGCCCCTCGGGCCAAAATCATTTCTCATAACAGTTTCCCTCGAGCATTCCCGCAATCACTCAATATCGATCATCACTCCGTATCAATCATCACTCAGTATCAGCCCCGCGGGAAATCAACATCACTCAATCGGTACCGGCGCTCACTGGGGGTGTGTACAGACTCCGGAGAGGCTCCTACAGCCCAAGCGCAATAATAACATAAGGCCTGAAAGCCTCCTCACCACTCTCCTGAGGCCTGAAAGCCTCCTCACCACACTCCTGAGGCCTGAAAGTCTCCTCAACTCTCTCATAAGGCCTGAAAGCCTCCTCACCTCTATCATAAGGCCTTAAAGCCTCCTCACAATATAGGCCCGAAAGCCTCACTCAGTCAGACACTCTCAATTTGCCCTTAGGCCATGAACGTACCGGGTTCTCGACCCAAAACAGTGTTTCATTTTTCAATAAATAGTATCAAAATACTCTAAGTGTCAAAACAATTTACCAGGAAAAGACTGAGTGTAAAATCATAACATATCAGTGAGGAAAATATGGTAGACAAAACCCCCGAAGGTTAAACAAGTCGGCACTAGGCCCCAAACACGGCTTACGGCCCAAATCATATCATAATAAAATAATACTAATTAAGCATAGGATTAGAAATCGATTTCGCTACCCAATAGTTGCCCAAATAAGGAATATAATTCCAAAGTTTCAACCTTTTCATCTCAAAACCCTTGAAAGGGTGCATACTCCTGAGTTTCATACCCTTAGGAGAGGATTTAAAGACATTACTTACCTCAAAACTAGCCCGGAACTATTCCACAACACGCTTGCCTCTCGAGTAAATTTCTGAAGGCTCCAAATCTACTAAGTTCATATTTTTATCATCAATATGTGCTTAAGGAACAAATTCGAATCGAAAGATATCAAATTTAACCTAAAAATCCGAAACCGGTCAAAACCCGACCCCCGGGCCCGCGTTTTGAAACTCAGAATTTTTTTTACAAAAGTGTTCTTCGACCTCTCAAGAGTCCGTACATTTGAAGAACACCAAAATCAGAGTTCGTTTGACCCCTCAAATCGACCTCTAAAGGTCTCATAATCTCAAGCCCTAAAACCCAATTTTTCTACTGATTTTCCATGAATTTACACTGGTTTTATGTTCTATAATCATCCATAATCGATTTTTAATGATCAAAACACTTACCTCTATGAAGAACAAGGATTTCCCCCTTCAAAAATCTCCTCAAAAGCTCTTTTCCGTACAACAATGGTGTAAAAATATGTTTAGGTCGCAGAAGGGTTATTTAAATATGCCCAGTGATTTTACTCTCCGCGATCGCGGTCAACGAGCCGCGTTCGCGTTGACCAAGCCTCTTTACCCTTTGTGATCGCGGTCAACGAGCCGCGTTCGCACTGCTTATCTTGCCAGACCCCCCGCGATCGCACCCCCAGGTCCGCGTTCGCATAGTGCAATGGACCTGGGACCCCCTCCGATGGTCTTACTCTTCGCGATCACACTTCTCTAACCGCGATCGCACAACTTTGCTCCCCCTCTACTCCGCGATCGCAGACTAACCTTCGCGATCGCACAGAACAAAATGTGCCTGCCTCCAATTAACTCTCCGCGATCACATCAATTCCCTCGCGATCGCAGTGAAGGAATTACTGATGTGCAAAAACCAGAAAACCAGCAACTTCCTCAAGTCCAAATGAGTCCTTCAATCACCCGAAACCAATCCCGAGCCCCTCAGGACCCCAACAAAACTTACAAACATATTCCATAACATAATTCAAACTTAGTTGCACTCTCAAAACACCAAAACTAACATCAAAGCACAAAATTCGCATCGGATTCAAGCCTAAGAACTTTGATATTTCTAAAATCCACCAATGATGCCGAAACTATCCAAATCAACTCCGATTGACCTAAAATTTTGCAGACAAGTCCAAAATGACATTATGAACCTGTTTCAACTGTCGGAATTCCATTCCGACCCCAATAGCCTATTTTCCACTATCGACCAGAAATCGCCAAAAACTATCTTTCGCCATTTCAAGCCTAATTCTACACCGGGCATCACAAAATTATTCCGAACACACTCCTAAGTCCCAAATCACCTAACAAAGCTATTCGAGCCATAAAATTCGCATTCCGGGGTCGGTTACCAATGAGTCAACTCTCAGTTGACTTTTCCAATTTCAAGGTTATTTTTAAAGACTTAATGACTAAACTCTCACTACAACAATTCTGATTTCAAGCCTACCAACTCCAAATCATCAATAACAGTATAACCAATCTATAACATGTTAATAACAACAATTATAATATAAATTCTACGTAACGACAGACCGAGTCGTTACACATACGGATTTCCCTACTCCAGGTATGTTAATATTATCCCTTCTTTCTTTTTGGCATGATCTATACGACACTAACGAAACGAGCAAATGCACAACTTCCATAAATTATGCTAAAGATGCGTATATTCTTATTCTCCCATGTGTCATATTATTCTATCATCTGTTCATGGGTCTCAAAAATACGTAAGTTGGTAAAGTTTATTTCATGATATTAATTAGAGGCATAATAGTATTATGGCCTACCGAGAGATTTTATTAACGTATTTCATATGCATTTCATGCATTTATACATGCACATTGACCCATGACCAGATGGCGTTATATACGCGTATATATATATATATATATGGGAAAGGTTATGGCGTTATATACGCACCACCACCTGAACAACTGATATGCGATGATGATATTTCCCACAATGGCTGCAATGATACGATGGGATGCCCTCAGAGGCTTGATGATGTTATGTACGTACAAACCTATGCATTACACGACATTTATACACATATGCATGACATTATAAATATTTCATGATTTACAGAGATATCCAGACATACAGGTTGAGTCATTTACTCTATATTTCTTCCATGTCTTTTATGTACTTATTTATGTGCCTTACATACTCGGTACATTATTCGTACTGACATCCCTTTTGCTTGAGAATGTTGCATTTCATGCCAGCAGGTCCCGATAGACAGATCGAGAGCCCTCCAAGTAGGTTATCAGCTCAGCGGAAGATATTGGTGCGCTCCATTTGATTCGGAGTTGCTCGTTTGGTTAGTATAATTTAGACGTGTATTATTTTATGACGGGACTTTATTCCGACCTTTATGAAGATTATGTATTCTTAGAGGTTTGTAGACAGATGTCATGTACGTAAAAGATTGTATGGCCTTGTCGGCCTATGTTAAGTATACGAGTAGATATTTGGTCTTATAGGCCCGTATGTCTTATGTATAAGTTGATATCTCACGTTGTATTCTAATTTATATCACAGCAACCTTCCAGCTCAGTTATCTACGATAGTATGATACATTATGTACTCGGTTGAGTAAGGTACCGGGTGCCCATCGCGGCCCATCAGTTTGGGTCGTGACAAATGTGGTATCAGAGCAGTTCTGTCCTAGGTAGTCTAAAACCGTGTCTAGTAGAGTCTTGTTTATGGGTGTGTCGTTATCCACACTTCTAAACATGAGGCTACATGGAATTTAGGATTGTCACTCTTTCTTCTTACTCTAGATCGTGTGATAGAGCTCAGTTATAAGAATTCAATCTCCTAAATTCAATTTTATTCGTAACACGGAGATACCTATATCCAGAAAGATAGTTGGTAAGGGAAATAGTTGTGGAAGAGCTGAGTTAGAGAAACTCAATTTTTGTATCATACTTATGATGGATAAATATGAGGTATTCACCAAATCATGTGCATACTAAGACGTGTAAGTTTCTTAATAAGGATCCTTAAGGCAAGAATATCTATCAACTCTTACGGTAAAAAGGGATAAGAGAACCGGAAGGTAGACACAAGTTTCTGCAAGTAAGAGAAGTAAGGTGAAGAAGGGTACAAGGTACCCAGTTAATCAAGATTAACAGTATTTACAATTCAAGCAGAGAAATATAAGCATTTCGAGATACCTTCAATTGTAACAGAGGTATGTACAATTAGTCATACCCATCTCAATTATGCTCCATGGGAGCCAACATAAATAGTTAAGAGAAGGACGAATATCAGGAACCGGCTAGGGTTAGAGTAACCCAAAATAATGGTTTTATTGCTTGCGTTAGTTGACATTTACGAAGGATATTGTAAATGTGCTAACAAAATCTCCTTGTGTGACACCCAGATGGTACACTCTGAAATAATACAGCTAGATATGAGTACTATAAAGATAAGCACTGGAAGCTTCGAAAGGATAAATTTTACCATAATATGGCTCCCGTCCCTAGTAAAGAAAGAATGTTAGGCAACCCGAAGAGCCAGTAGAGGAAGCAAGGGGAGCTAAAAGCAAAGGAACGTCCTGTTAAAATTTTCAGAATAAAGTAATAGACAAAAATGTTAGCACAATATAAGAAGATAGCTAATGAAGTATTAAGAGTAAGATGTGATACATGGATGACAACGGTAGGTCAAAAAGGTGACAGAATCTATATTCAAGTGAAGGAAAAGACGAGAGGTGACATGCCTTGATACAACAAAAGAGTATAGGCCATATATTCATATCCTCATTTCAAGAAATAAGTTAGCGACTTTGACACGATTACCAAATGGAAAAGTTAGACCCCAGAGTAATAGAAACTAGTATGGATTGGTGAACAAGATAATCTAAACATGAATTAGGGGCTAAGTGATTTGATAATAGTCAGCATCATGAAAATTTCAGATTGTCTTCCAGCGATAATAGAATGGACCACAGAAGAAGATTCATGAGAAATTCAGAGAATGGTCATTCAGGCAGACGCTCCCCTAAAACAAACAATGTGAGTAAAGTTAAAGTTAAGGAACTGTGTGTGCTAATTACACTAGGTTTCACCATAATGGGTAAGGAATCTTATTATCCTAGGTACAGAAGGATTGCCGCAAGGCAAGTAAGGGTCATCAATAATGTGAGAAGACGCCAAAGATGAAGAGGTAAAACACCTACAGGTAGATCATCGTAGTGCTAAATCTTAGTACTTCCCTAAAGGGGGGAATATGGAGTGATGCGGCATTAAGTCAAAATTTAGTAGTTCTAGTTATTATGGAATGGTAAAGGAGGAATGCGATAAAATGAGAAAGGAATAAGATTACACTTATTCAAACCCTACAAATGTGCTACGAGTTATGCAAGAACGGCGTCAAGGAGAGGAAGTAAGGGTTCCTTCCCAGGATGTTATTAATAGATAAGGAGCCAGTGTGAGATGTAAGTTGGAACAGAATAAATAACCCAAGAAAGATTACGCGACAATATTAATATTAGGACGGGCTAATGAATAGTTAGCAGTTGATTTAGGACGAGCCTAATTATGACTAGACAAGATGATACAGACAAATCAACTGATCGCGCAAGATAAACATAGTGAACCCCAACATGGAGAATTCAGTCTCGCCAAAATGACATCGGGACCCTTGAGAAATATTCAGATAGGAGTTGTGGTAGTTAAAGGTATTGTATGGATGTTATGGAAATAAAAGAAAGTGCCACAAGGAAGGCAGTCAAAATATCAGTTCAGAAGCAACCCTACAAGCACAAGGGCACAGAGGCAAACAACTACGGATGATTATAGGCAAGGAAGGACATAAAAAAGGTATGTAATAAGCTCATAGCTTTACGAGAGTCAAGAGTTCTCCCTAAATAATATAACGAAAGACTAGCTGAGGAGATAAGGAAGAAGGCTTCAACCTAAGCACAACGACCCAAAGAAGAAATTTTCATGTAATAACAGTCTCGCAACAACATTGTAAGAACTCCAAAGGAAAGTGGTACCTACCGTGACTAATGAACGAGAAGTAAAGTCAAAGGTAGTATTCAAGATTATATGAGTTGCATGAAAATTCTGCCATGCGTGGGAACTAAGATAAGCTAAGTAGGTACGCAACAAGGGACAAAAAGACCAGGAAAAGCAATTGCTTATGTTTGAAGAAATCTGAAATGGAACGAAAGGAATTATTCGATTAATGATCAACCGAGAAGACTCCAGTATAAGTTAAAAGAAAGAATTGAGTCCAGGTCATATACAAAGGTTTGAATTATTAGAAGATTGTATCTTGGATATTCCATAGCGTACAAGAAGCAAGTCAAAGAAAATGAATTTTCGTCCAAGTTTGGCATGTTGGGGTAAAATACGGCCCGAGCTAAAATTTTAGATATTGATGGACTAGTACCATACAAGGTATCATATGAACGCAATATTATGATGTATAAAGTATATTAAAAATTAGTAGAATTTTTAAGTAATTTAATACAATTCTTAATTATGTGAGCCATTGGTTAATTACCGGGTAACAAAATATTACCAAATTACTTAATAAATGGATAAAGATTAATAATTTCCACCCAACCCCTCCAAAAACGTGGCATCCAACCACTTTCCAAACAATGACTCATGGTCGCATTGGAATAGGTGGAAAAAAATGGATAACTAAAGACAACACTTCATATCTTCAAAACATGAGCAAGACTACTTCATTTCTAAATAATTTCAACACTACAACTAGATAAAGCCTTTGCACATTAGTTCTTACAAAAAAAAAGTCCTACACCACTTCATTGCTTACATTTGAAATACTATCCCCACAATCATTGATACAGAATATTAGTCATTTCCTACAATTATAATTTAGCAATGAATTGATAGTTAGGAAGTTCCACAAAAAAAAAAATAGCGTTGCCATTCGTATAAAACTTTCAACAGATTTCTGAATCTCAACATTTCATTAACAACGAGAATTTTTAGAAACATAACAACGTAAAAAATTTGTGCTTCTAAAGGAGTACGGTGCAATTTTTTTCCAAGAATATCATACGGATTTTCCCTACTCCAGGTATGTTAAGGCTATCCCTTATTTCTTTTTGGCATGATCTATACGACACAAACGAAACGAGCAAATGCACAATTTTAATAAATGACTCTATTCGTAGAAATGCTAAAGATGCATATATTCTTATTCTCCCATGTGTCATATTATTCTATCATATGTTCATGGGTCTCAAAAATACATAATTTGGTAAACTTTATTTCATGATATTAATTAGTGGCATAATAGTCTTATGAAGTACCGAGAGATTTTATTAATGTATTTCATATGCAATTCATGCATTTATATATGCACATTGAGCCATGGCCAGATGGCGTTATATACGTGTATAATATATATATATATATATATATATATATATATATATATATATATATATATATATATATATATGTGTGTGTGTGTGTGTGTGTGTGTGTGTGTGTATGTATATGAGATATGAGATATGGGAAAGGTTATGGTGTTATATACCCACTACCACCTGATCAGCTGGTATACGATGATGATATTGCCAACAATGGCTGAAATGATATATGATGGGATGCCCTGAGAGGCTTGATGATGTTATGTACGTACAGACCTATGCATTACATGACATTTATACGCATATACATGACATTATAAATAATTCATGATTTACAGAGTTATCCAGGCTTACAGGTTGAGTCATTTACTCTTATTTCTTCCATATCCTTTATGTACTTATTTATGTGCCTTACATACTCGGTACATTATTCGTATTGACATCACTTTGCGTGAGAAGGCTGCGTTTCATGCCCGTAGGTCCCGATAGACAGATCGAGAGCCCTCCAAGTAGGCTATCAGCTCAGCGGAAGATGTTGGTGCGCTCCATTTGAGTCGGAGTTGCTCATTTGGTTAGTATGATTTAGACGTGTATTTTTTTATGGAGGGACTCTTTCTCGACCTTTATGAAGATTATGTATTTTTAGAGGCTTGTAGATAGATGTCATGTACGTAAAAGATTTTATGGCCTTGTCGGCCTATGTTGAGTATACGAGTGGATATTTGGTCTTATATGCCCGTATGTCTTATGTATAAGTTGATATCTCACGTTGTATTCTACTTATATCACAGCAGCCTTCCAGCTCAGTTATCTACGATCTTATGATACGTTATGTTTGTACTCGGTTGAGTAAGGTACTGGGTGCCAATCGCGGCCCATCGGTTTGGGTCGTGACAACTACCCTCGGCAACTAATCAAAAGGGCTTCGATAAAATCAGCCCTTAGAAAATCATAAAATGTATCAAATTACCCTAACCCAAACGTGCTAAGGCAAAAAGCAAAGGGTTTCGATCGACATTGAACCCTCAAAAAACCCAATAGCTAAAAAATACGTGCTAAGCGATACATAAATTTTTACTAAGTCTGTTAAGTCGAAAGAGGGAAATAATTTCCATCCTTTAGAGGCCATATCGACCATATTTAATGAGCCTAAGAGCCAATACACTTAGAGTTCGAGATCTTGTTCTCATTAATTGGAACCTAAGGGTTCCACTTTTTCAAGCTCAAATAAAAATTCACTCGACTATTGTTCGAGAATTCATGATTACTAGATACAAACCTTAAGGGGTCTGCTACTGTGAGTTCGAACCTTACTCGAACTCGGCTATGAAAATAGTGCAATTATGGCTTCAATCAAGCCACCCAAAATAAAAATCCCGAACATATCGTTGAGCTCGGGGACCCGCCCTCGCTTAACAAAGAAACCTAAGGGTTTATTCTTATCGAAGTTCGAGCTAGTGCTCACTCAATAATAGAGGTTGCAATGACCCGATTGCAACAACGTTTTCACAAGCAATGGAAAAACAGAGTTTATCATCACGAAAAAGAAATCAGAGACAAAACGGAAAGGAAAATGATCTTTCATATATGAAAAGTATTTATAAAGACCACACAGGATCTTATACAAAAATCCAAAAACAAAAAGAGAAAAAATACCAAGTGTCTATTCCGCCTTCGGAGCCGCATCTTTGGGAGCTTCATCTTCATTTTCTCTGCTCTCGGATCCACTCGCGGAGTCTTCATGATCGTAAAACAAAGCTCCAGCCTCTTCCTCCAACACATTCGCATTCTCTATATCATACGTGAGGTCGAAACCACGAGCATGTACCTCTGCAAGAGTCTCTCTCTGAGACTGGTGCATAGCATGCTCGGCAACGCAAGATAATCTAACCTCAGCAGCATCAAAATTTTCGTTTGCTATAGTGTTAGCAGCTTCAGCGTTAGCTCGGTAGGAGGCCACGAGCGTCTCCACCTTGAATGTGGCCTTTGCAAGCTCAACAGCCAACCAAGTCTCGAGATCTTCAATTTTCTTTGCTCGGGCCAAGCTCTCCTCTTTCACACTTTTGAGTTCACGCTCGACCGAAGACAACTAGACCCAAACCGTATTTTTCTCTGAGGCGAGATGGTCCATGTGTTGTTTCCACCCTAAAGTCTTTGCCTCTTTCATCTTAGCCTCCTCGTGAAGCTGCTCAACCAATTCGGCCTTCTGTTGAACCTGCAGGATTAAAGTGTTAGTCGCCAATGTCGAGTTAATACATAACAAGCCCCCAAATATTTATGTTACCTGCTCGATGAGATCGGTCTGATCTTTATGAGCTCTTGTCAATTCGCCTTAAATGTCCCTGATATCCTCTTCTTTTTGCACATAGTGGAGTTTGAGGGCGTCTCTCTCCTCTGTGAGCTTTTTGAGATCAGCCTCACACCGAGTCAACTCAGCTCGGTAATTGGAAGACACTTCTCGATGGAGCGTCGTGGCCTGTGCATAAAGGAAGGAAATCAGACACAAGGAAATAAAAACAAACGCAAGTATGATAATGGGGGCTGAAACTTACTTGGGTCATAATTCGCTGAGCCTCGTCAAAAATGATCGATGCATCCAGGTGAAGAACGTCATGGACCCCTATGAAGCAACCACGGACTATCTCATCACCTTTGTGAGTCGTCCCCAGATCAGGGGTCCCCAAAGACCGAGCATCCCGAAATTTTTCTTTCAAAAAATGTGGGGTTGGGCGGCGAATCGTCAATGTTAATTGCCCCAAGCGAGTCACTTGGGGCACTTTCTCCTTTTTGAAGGGCCTTAGACCTGGACCTTTCAGGAACGCCCGCCGGCTGTTCATCATGGCGGGAGGCATCATCAACACCCTATGACTCGGGAACTCTGCTCGGATCATCCTCTAGTATTTCCTTGGTTCGAAGATGATCCTCCTCGACCGTCACCGACTCAGCTGGTTTGGAAGCTTCGATGTTTCCCCTCTTTCGAACCACCAGCAGGAAATTGACATCTTCTCCCTCCTCGTCTTCTTCTCGTAGTTTCTGGACTACATTATCAGGCAAAATAGCAAGATCGGTCTTCGAATTTCGATCCTTGCTTTTCCTAAGCTTCGGAGTATCGCGAGGCGAGGCCCTTCTCCTCTTCTTGTTCTTTGTCGGCTTCAGGACCTCCTCTTCCCCGGGTGGAAGCAGCCTCATGACTGCTTTGTCTCCAAAACCTGTAAGGGAGGAAATCAAATGAAAACAAACTATTTCACTGGAAAGCATCAAACACCGATGAAGGAAATTACCATGATATTTGGCCTCCCATCGGCTCTCGGCCAAGTCGCGCCACGAGCGCTCAACATACAAAGAGGTCGAGGCCAGTTATCGAACCCAGCCTGCAAGGTTCAGTATTGCACCAGGAAACCATAGGGAAGCTGCACCATAAGGAGGAATGTAGATGAGAAAAATGTAAAGGAAGCAAAATAGTAGTCAAACACTATCAGGGGGATTTTACTTACGCTTCATGTTCCATTCTTCGGGGAATGGCATCTTCTCGACCAGGATTAAGTCTGAAGTCCTGACTCAGACAAACCGGCCCATCCACCCTCAATCTTTATCCTCGTCTATGCTCGAGGACAGCACCTTTGTGGCCCGATGTTGAAGCCTATCAATCTGCCTCGATAAAGACGAGGGTTGTATATCCTAATGAGATGATTGAGGGTGAATGACCCCCCCCCCCCAACCTTGCTCCTGAAGAATCGGAACAAACTAACAATGCGCCAAAAAGAGGGGTATATCTAGCCTAGTGTTACTCGGTATTGGCAAAAGTCGATTATGAGGGGATCGAAAGAACCCGGTGTGAAAGGGTAGGTATACACACTTAAGAACCCTTTCACATGAGTGGTAATATCCTCCCCGGGGGTAGGAATAACCACTCTTTGTTTTCCCAGTGGCAATCTCTTTTCACCTGCTCGAGATCACCTTCAGATACCAAGCATATGTATCTCGACATGGGCTTGCATCGGCCATGAACCGAAGAGGGTTTTTCGACTTTAAAGTCGAAAGTAAGTTCGCAAGGCCCGGGAATGCACTCTTCGATGCGTGACTGCACCGGTATTTTGTCAACGACTGACCGCGACGAGCAGGCCTTTTACTTATGAGGAAAAGTTTTTGATGTTTTTGCCATTGTTATATGAGGTCTAAGAATGAAGAAGGCAGAACTTGTGTTTTAAGAAAAGATTGGCGAACGAAAACCGACAAAGTTGATGATCTTGAAGGGAGTAAAAGAGCTTTTGGAGATTAGAAAGTGTTTTGAAAGTAAAGTTTGAGAAGATTATGAAGATGATCTATTCATAATAGCTGCTTTGACAGTTTGAAAACATTGGTGGACGACCATTAACTGGCATTAATTAATGACCTTGGGAACTGTGAAGATACGGTGCTTCAATCGCTTATGTCGCTTACGTCATGCGGTTGACGTCATAATTGATCGAGTTATTAAATCGAAGTCTCAAGTTCATTTATTCTCGTTACACTCCAAAAAATAAGGGGACTATTTATATACGGTCGAAATCGGGCATACCCGATTTCATTGCCTGATCGAGGCAGGGGAGTCGCCCCGAGGGTAGCCTCGATATGGATTAACCGAGCTCGAAGATAGGGCATCAAGCCTTGAGATCGAAGTGTCCGTTGAGATCGAGGCTAACAACAATCTAGACCAAGCATGACCGACTTCGAGTAAGGCATGATAACGGAATGGCGAGATATCAGCAGCTGGTCGAAGATCACGGCGGAAATCCCGGAATATATCAAATCAAGCGGTTATTGGTGCCAATCATGGGATTTACTTCTGTAATTAGAATTGTATCTTATTTAGGATTCCTCTATTACATAAAGAGGGATCCTATTCATTTGTAAGCATGATTATTCACTTATAAAATTACATATACTCTTTATTCTCTCTATTTTACTTAATGTTCATCAGAACTACTCTTTATTGTTCTTACTATCATATCTCGAATCGAGGTCGAGGCATTGCTTGCATACTGGTTTGGTTTAACTTATTGCCTAATTTATTTATTTAATTCCTTGTTTATCAATTGGTTTTGAATTAAATCGCATATCCTTAAAACCATAGTATAAGTTTAATTGTTTCTCGATTTTTAGGGTAAACATCAATATTTGAAGTTAATTGTTTTAACTATTTCGAATTCGGCTACGTAAGCTCTACAAAGAATAAAACTTGCTTACTATAGGTCATTGGTTCAAATAAATAGGCTAGGATGCCTCTTCTATAGAGTTGAAACATTTATTTTTCTAGTTAGACACCATTCTAACTCCCATGATGAAAAAGGAAAAACTTTATGTCACGACCCAAAATCCATCCAATCATGATGGCACCTAACCCAACCCGCTAGGTTATCCAATTTAACCACTAACCAAATCCAATAACAATTAATAAAACAATTAAGTAACGAAATATCTGAATCTAATACATTCCTTAAGGACTGGTAGTACAAATCATGAGCTTCTAAGATTAGAATTTACAAAGTTGCTATGAATAAATACATTATCTGTTCGAAAAGTACATAAACATATTTATATATTATAAGGCAACCATGAATAGGAGGCAGCTACAACCGGAACGCAGGTACATCTTCAAATCCAGCTCTCGTCGATCTCCGCAACGTCAACATCCAACATCTGCACACAAGGTGCAGAAGTGTAGTATGAGTACAACTCACCCCATATACTTAATAAGTAACAAACTAACCTTAGGTTGAAAGTAGTGACGAGCTGGAACAAGGGTCGGGTCCAACATCAATATCCAACAACAATTCATAACAATGTAAAGCAAGTAGTAAAGAAGTAATATAGAGATGAAATGCTCATCCTATTCATAGTTTCGCGAAAAATAGATCGCTTTTCAAGTATATCCGTAAAAACCCAAATCCTTTTGGTAGGTTTATAGTACCTTAGCTTTATACTTTGATGATCTAACAAACTTATTATCAAACACCAGATAAGGAACCTGATACACACTTGGCACACAGCTCAAACATCTGACTCAAGCTAATGAAAGTTGCTATGACTTCAGAAGATAAAGGATCTACACAGGGAACTGATTCCCTTGGGTTCCCCTGGCTACAGTACGAAGTAAATTCTCCACAGCTGGAAAGTGACTACCTGCACTGTACACGCAAACAGTACAACACAATGCAGTAGTCACTTCCATTGGAAAGGACCTTATACCAACTAAGTGATTACATCATTCAAGTGACTTTATCCAAGTTGTATTAACATTAACATTACAACAAAACATCACTTGAACACTTGAGAATTCATTCAATCACTCCAAGCATCTGATAATCAAGCATTCAATTCTCAATTGCATCAAGAGCAAAGTACAACACTGCTACAGACCAGTTCCTACAACAAGTCTTTGTATGTCCTTAGTTGAGTTGTAACTTTGTAATTGTTCCTTATTGAAATTCCTACTTTTCTTATCTAAAAGCATTAATTAGGAAACCTTTGTAAACCATAAACTTTAGTGTTTGTGTCGTGACTAGAGTTAGTCATGAGTTGAAGTCTTTGTAATAGGTGTATTGCAAAGTGGCTTGTAATAGGTGTATTACAAGTTAGTGAGGGATTAAGAGTTTAATTCCTAGGTTGCATAGGTTGTAATCTAAAAGATTGTTCATAGTAAAGTTGAAATCCTACTAGTGTAGGTCATGGTTTTTTTATCCCATTGAGCAGGGATTTTTCCACGTAAAAGATTCCTATGCCAATTACTTATTGTTGTGCAAGCTTAATCTGTGGAAACTAATATAGGACCTGGTCACTATATAGTTTGGTGGACTCATATATTCTATCAATTGGTATTAGAGTGGGTTCTTTCTATCAGGTTAACACCTAGAAAGGATCCTCATGGCTGCTCCACCAAACTTCTAAGAAGGTCAGTCCACTTACAGGACACCTAGGTTCAATGACCAATATTATGGGTGGTGGACGACAATGATGCATGGCTTTATCATGGTTGAAGACTGAGTTGTGGCATGCACTATGTTATGGTCCCTTTGTCCCTACAAAGAAGGTCGGAGATCTAGCTGTGATAGTTCCTAAGATGAGGAAGGAGTTCAACGATGCTGACAGGAAATCTATTGAGAAAAATTTTCGTGCTAAGAAAACTTTGGTGTGTGGAATAGGTCCTGATGAATACAACAGGATCAGCTTGTCAATCTGAAAAAGAAATATCAGAAGCTCTACAAACAACGTATGAAGGAACTACTTAAGTATAGCAATCCAAGATTGACATGCTCACCACTGAGTATGAACTCTTTATAATGAAGGATGATGAATCCATTCAAGACATGCACACTCGATTCACTTCCATCATAAATGAGAAACATTCTCTTGGTGAAATTATTCCAAGGAACAAGATTGTGACAAAGATTCTCAGTGTGTTGCCAAGCTCTTGCGAGAGTAAAGTGAATGCTACTACTGAATCAAAGGATCTGGAGGCGATGAGTATAGATGAGCCGGTGGGGAATCCGAAGACCTATGAAATAAAGAAGAAGAAGAAGGACAATGAGAGAAGGGAACCAAAGAAGGTAAAGAACTTGGTACACAAAACAGAAATTAGTGACTCAAGTAGCAAGGACAGTGACATGGCATACTTGACCAGAAGATTTCAGAAAATGGTCTGTAGAAATGGAGGTATCCAAAAGAGGGGTAGTTCTAGCAAGCCAAAGAACTATGACCTCTATCACAAGTGTGGGAAATCAGGACATTTCATCAAGGATTTCCCTCTCCTGAAGCAAGAACATTTCAAACACAACTCTCACAAAGTAGCCAAGAAGAACCCGGTTCCTGATAAACGCTTCAGAAGAAAGAACGCCGCTGACGATGTTTTGAAGCAAGCTCTTGCAGCTTGGGGAGACTCCTACAGTGAGTCTGAAGAAGAAAATGAGGCAGGTGACAGTTCAATGATGGCAGTTGAATGTGAAGAAACTGAGTATGACTCAATATTTGCTTTGATGGCTCAATCAGATGACTATGAAGATGACAACAATGATGAGGTAAACTTTCGGGATGTTCAATCTGAAGTCCTACTCTCCTAGAAAGCTCATGTTATTAGCAAATTTGTTAATTAATGCTTACCATAGTCTTGTAAATGATAAGGATGCTTTAATTATGGAGTTAGGAGATGTTGAGCAAACTAGAGATGACCTGGTAGTTTGTGTTGTTGACTTGAAGGAAACAATAGATAATTGGAAAAACAAAAAAGAGGTTCTAGCTGAAAAAATCACTAGCGTAGAACACGAAAGAGATGATCTAATGGTGGTAGTGATTGATTTAAAAGAAACCATTGAGGATGCAAGTAAAGAAAAAGAAACCTTAATTGAGAAAGTGGCTGTCATTAAGCAAGAAAGAGATGATCTTTTATAGTGATGGTAGACCTAAAGGAAACAATAGAGGAACTTAAAATTCAAAATAGTCCTGGAAATCCTGAAAAGGGGACAAAAGTTGCGAGTGAGACACACATTAAGCTTTTGAATGAGTTGAATATGGTAAAAACAAGCTTACGTGCTGAACTTGAGAAAAATAGACAGCTTCAGCCAGATTTAGAAAGAGTATAAAGTAATCTTGAAAAGTCTCATAAGTGGACCTCGTCCTCTAATGCTCTTACTACTATGTATGCTAACAATGGTGGAAGCAGGTAGGGAATAGGTTATCAAAGGGAGAAAACTCCTTACAACCCTCATAGAAAGTATGTTGTTGTACCCGATAATTGGCTATGTACCCACTGCGGTAACAATGGGAATTTTAAAGAAAATTACATGGCTAGGGTTCAGTCTCTTCACAAAAACAAGGTCTTTGCTGAAAAAGTGACTAGTGATAGAGGATCTGGTGCCACTTATAAAAAATGCATATTACCTACATGGACTAAGAAAACACTCATTCATCCCTTTCCTTGTTACAAGGGACCCAAACTTGTTTGGCTTCCTAAATCTAACCCTTGATTTCCTTGTGTAAGGAACAGTGAAAGAAAGCAGTCAATAGTGGTACATGGACAGTGGATGCTCAGAGCATATGACTGGGAATACCATGGACTTTCTTTCACTAAAAGCCCTACAAGGAGGGAGTGTATCCTTTGGAAATGGGAAAAAGGGTACATTCTTGGTGTTTGAAGAATTGGAATATCACTCACTCACTCAATTGAGAATGTGTACTATGTCAATGATATCAAGTACAGTCTCTTGAGTGTTTCTCAGATATGTAATAAAGGAAATAAGGTAGAGTTCTTGTACATGATATGCACAGCTACAAATCATGTAACTAGTGAAGTGAATCTTGTGGCCAAAAGATACAAGAATATCGACGTTGCTGATTTTGAGTCCTTACAAAGTGGTGATCTGAGCTTCTTGAAAGCAGTTGATGATGATGTTGAACTGTGGCTCAGAAGGCTAGGGCATGCAAGCTTCTCTTTACTGAATAAGCTGATCCAGAAAGACCTGGTTCTTGGTCTGCCCAAGTCAATGTTCAAAGAGCACAAAGTGTGTGATGCCTGCGCTAGAGGAAAGCATGTAAAATCTTCATTCAAGCCCAAGAAGGGTGTCAGTACCTAAAAACCACTTGATCTTCTTCATATGGATCTATGTGGACCTATGAGAGTGCCAAGCAGGGGAGGAAAAATATACATATTTGTAATAGTATATGACTACTCCAGATTCACCTGGACTCTATTCCTTAGAACCAAAGATGAGACCTTTGAGGTTTTTGTAGCCTTTGTGAGGAAGATTCAAGTAAATATGGAACCAAAATTAGCATGCATTAGATCAGATCATGGAATAGAATTTGATAATGCAAAGTTTGATGAATTTTGCAACAAAAATTGCATCACCCACAACTTCTCAGCCCACAAGAACTCCACAGCAAAACGGAGTCGTGGAAAGGAAGAACCAAAATCTTGAAGATATGGCACGAACAATGCTGATCGACAGTGGGATTTCTAAGAACTTCTGGGAAAAAGCTATCAATATTGCTTGCTACTTGGTAAACAGGTGCATGATCAGGTCTCTCTTGAACAAAACTCTTTATGAATTGCTTAATGGAAGGAAGCGCAAGCTGACTCATTTGAGAACGGTTGGGTGAAAATGTTATGTCCTCAACAATTGAAAGGATCGGCTTGGAAAATTGGATGCCAAGAGGGATGAAGGAATTCTTCAGGGATATTCTTCTCAAAGTAAAGATTACAAGGTATACAACAAGCGGACTTAGTGTGTCGAGGAGAGTGTTCATGTAATTTTTGACGAGTCTTATCTCTCATATGAGACGAGCAAAAAGGATAATCAAGATAGATGTCATTGATACGGCAAATGGAAAGGAAGACATGATGAGTCAGGTGAAGAAGACATGTGAAGACAATGCAATCACTTCCTCGTCTGCTGGAGAGGAACTGGGTACTACAACACAACCACTGAAGCTGAAGAAAGAGTGGTTGATGCAGTTCAAAGTAATCCATCGTTAGCATAAATAAGGATACAAGAGAATCAGTCAGGGCTTGCCCAGCTCCTCTACAAATGAAATTCAAGTGCTAAACTGGAAACACAAGAGATCCTATCCTCTCAACAATATAATCACTCCTATGGATTCAGGAGTTCAAACCAGATCAAAAGCCAGGAATTCACTTGCCTTATCAACATTTCTCTCCAAAATAGATCCCAACAATATTAAGAAAGCCTTGAAAGATGCAGACTGGATCCCAACCATGCAAGATGAGTTGCATCAATTTGACAGGAACAAAGTATAGCACCTGGTACCTAGACCCACGGATCATACCATCATAGGGACCAGGTGGGTATTCAGGAACAAGCTTGATGAACATGGAAACACAACAAGAAACACGGTAAGACTAGTGGTTCAAGACTACAATCAGGAGGAAGGAATTGATTATTATGAGACTTTTTTTGTAGTCGCTCGTATGGAAGCTATCAGAATTCTCATTGCCTTTGCATCACATATGTAATTTACTCTATTCCAAATGGATGTCAAAAGTGCATTTCTAAATGGACTCCTCAAGGAAGAAGTCTATGTAAAGAAACTTCCAAGATTTGAATGTCATGAACACCCTGAATATGTGTTCAAATTGGACAAGGCATTGTACGGGTTGAAGCAGGCTCCTCGAGTTTGGTATGAGAGGTTGTCAAAGTTCCTCTTAGAAAATGGTTTTGCAAGAGGAAAAATTGACAACACTTTGTTTATGAAGAAACAATGGAGGAACCTGCTCATTGTTCAGGTATATGTTGATGATATCATTTTTGGGGAAACAACTGATTCACTATGCCTGGAATTTGAAAAACTCATAAGAAGTAAGTTTGAGATGAGCATGATGGGTGAATTGAATTTCTTCTTGGGTCTTTAAGTGAATAAGTCAACAAAGGGAACATTTATAAGTCAGTAGAAGTATATCAAGGAGCTTCTGAAGAGGTTTGACATGGAAGCATCAAAAGTGATTGACACTCCCATTGCCACTGCTACTCGACTAGATATGGATGAATCTGGCTCTCCTGTGAGTCAAACAATATATAGAGGCATCATTGGATCTCTCATCTATCTTACTGCAAGCAGGCCAAATATTGTATTCAGTGTGGGACTATATGCAAGGTTTCAGTCAAACCCCAAGGAATCTCTTCTGAAGGCTTCCAAAAGAATCCTGAGGTATCTTAAGGGAACACAAGACATGGTTTTGTACTAACCTTCAGGTGACAATTTTAATCTTGTTGGGTATGTTGATGCTAATTATGCAGGTTATCTTATGGACAGGAAAAGCACATCTGGAATTGGTCACTTGTTAGGGTCATGTCTTATCTCATGGGGCACGATAAAGCAAAATTCAGTGGCACTTTCAACAGCTGAAGCAGAATATGTTGCAGCTGCCTCCTGCCGTGCTCAGTTACTGTGGATCAAAAAATAGTTGGAAGACTTTGGAGTGTACTCTGATTGTGTACTTCATTTGTGTGATTACACAAGTGCACTCAACATGGCTAAAAAAGCGGTCCAGCATAAGAGAACCAAGCACATTGATGTGAGACTTCATTTTCTCATAGACAACGTAGAAAAGGGGCTTATATGTATGAAGTTTTGCAGCACAGAAGATCAAATTGCAGACATCTTTACCAAAGCCCTGAGTAGATTAACGTTATGAGAAACGGGTTAGCACTAGGGTTAATAAATCCTAATTGAGAACCCGATTTCCAGCGCATGGCTATGAAGGTCACATACAGGTAAAATTAGCTAAAGTGTTTCCTAGCCAAGTCTAACTCACTTCTATACCGTTACAGGTAGCCACGCATGATGATTACAAAAGCTGCTTAGGCAATGCATGAGCGGTAAAAGAAGGTTGAGCATTTTTGAAAGACTGGTCAGGATCCTGGTTTTTGTTCCACAAGTTAATCTTTTGCTTTTCTCATACATATCTCAAAAGGAACAAAAATAATTCCACATCATCAATCTTTTTAGACTCTGTATGCCACGTCTTTTCTTTCAAAAACCTTTCGGTTCCCTTTGAAACATTGCATCTTCCCACGTATCTGCCGCCGTTTCAGAACCCGTTTCTCCTCCCTTCATAATTGCCATCCATATCATTATAACCCTCTCACTTCCAAAACATGAACCAACATCTCTGTCTTCCTCATTCTCTCTAATACCTTCAAGCAAAATCCTTACCATGGCTTAGGATCAGACAATCTCTCCTACAATTAATAATAAAATCATTGAGTCTTCTCCTGTAGAAATCCCACCAGTTATTCCTTATTCCACTGATGTTCCAAAAGGACACCCTATACAAGTTTTTCCTTCACTCTCTACCCATTCTGACTCTAATCCTCTTCCAAGTGTTAAAAAATCAGACAACCCAAAAAATTATAGCATTCCTCCATTGTTGCCTAAGATGCTCAACGAGCAGAGTAAAGAGGAAAAGGAAATTCCAGTTCAAGAAGAAAAATAGAGTGAGTCTCCATCTGCAGTAAAAGCATCATCGATCAGTCCAGAAACTGCTAATGCTACTATGGAAAGTTCTGAGTCTACAGGTATTCCTACTTCTTCTGATGTTGCTCTTATGGAACCTTAAGAGAGAGATGCCATAGAAAATATGTTGTCTATTGCTGCTGAGGGGATAATGAGTGAGGAAAATTCTGGTGTGCCTGAGTCTCAGGGGGAAGAGACTCAGCCCTTAGTAGGGGAAGGAACAATGGTGCCCTTTGAACAGCCAGCACCAGAAGAAACTACTGGGACACCTCTTGATGGACTTGACCCTCTCCTGAGGAAACATGTCAGGAATCATCCTCCCAGGTTTTCGACCCTGCTCATTCTCCTCATTTTGTTGCTGAGTCGTTGAGTGTGATACCTCATGTAATGAGGTCTAGTGATGAAGAAGATTTGGACGATGTTGTGCTGAGTATGTTTCTGAGGGTAAGGAGGCCAATTGCAACTCCTGATCCCCCTTCCAAGTGACCTACCACCGGGTTGCATAAAAAGGAGGCTCTTGAGTCTGCTCTCAAAAGGAGTAAGTGAAGTAGCAGGAAGAAGAAGAAAAGGCTAGTCAAGAATGGTCAATATGTTTGTGATAAGGATATTCCATTTGTGGAAGTTGATGAGGAAGCCCCAAAGGAACCAAGTTCCTTGATCAAGAAGTCTCAGAAAAAGAAGCACTGTACTGAGAGTCCTTCAAAAGATGTTGTTGTTACACCAAGTGAAAAGTCAGTGAAAGATAGTGGCAAGCTGAAAGAAGTGGAAGTAGCAGAGTCTTTGTCTGATAAGGATATACAAGTGCAGCCTAGTGGTAAAGATCAGTCTTGTGGAAAGTCTTTGAAATGAAAATTGGATGATGTTAAAGAACCCAGTTCTTTGAAGAAGGCAAATAATGGTAACATCTCTAGTAAAGAAATGTTGAGGTATCAGAAGGTGTTGTGGGGTTGTACTTATGACCCTGAAATCTCTGAAATGGATGGAATGCGCCAAGTTCTTGAGATGTGTGAATTTCAACAGTGGGCACACCTATTCAAAGTGGATGTGCCCAAAGTATATGAGGAAGAGGTTCAAAGTTTCTATGCAGATCTATTTACTGTTGAATTTGATCACATTTGCGCACTAGTGAATGGCGTAGACAATGTTATGGACTCTGCTATGCTAGGAGAAATACTCAACGTTCCTGCTGAAGGATTGTATTCTGTGCGAGATGCCTGTGGCTCAAACTTTAGGAATGCTATTTTCAAGGAGAGAGCCATACATCATGGGGAAAGGGTACATAAGAAGGCCTTGCTTCCTTTTTACCAGTTGCTCTTTGAGTTAGTGAACTAAGTCTTGCTTCCTCGCGTTGAGAGAGATCCATCACCTGCAAGGCTGATCTGTTTCTGATGGAACCACTAGATGGGTTCAAAATTGTTAATCTGCCAGCTATAATGATTAAGAATACGAAAAAGGTGGCAGAATTCAAAGATGGCAACCATGGTCTCCCCTATGGATTTCTCCTTACAGTGTTCAAATATTTTAAAGTTCCTTTGTGACAGCCTAAAATGGGGACCAAGAAGCAGACCTTCTCTAAGACTACACTATAGTAGTGTGAGCGTATTAACAAAAGTGGAGGAGTAGGCAGCACCTAAACGATCTCCCAGCTCATAAATGCTCAAAATTATGCCACTGAAGAGATCAGGAAGTTGAAGGCTCGAAATGCATATTAGAGACTCAACTCTGTCAAGACCAAGAGGCACTAGGGTCTTTCAGTTCTTCCAACTCAGATGTTGCTCGCCTGACTAAGGAGAATACTGATCTCAGGAAATAGGTTGAAAAACGGAAGGATAAATTGCTCACTGAGCAAATGTCCGCCAATGGTCGGATAGATCTCTTTCTCAATACTCTTGGTGCCTCTTCCAAGACCTCTTCCTCTAGTGTCCCCTAAGCATATCCCCAGTGACCAGTGTCTAAGTTTGTCTCTCTTAAAAGTGTTTTGATGATATTGTGGTGGTTGTTTTTGTTTTTCTTTTTTGGTTTGTGGATGGAAATCACTAGTACCGCTCCCGTGTAAACAGTTCAAATATGTTTTCGTTGTTTAATGAAAGCTTTCCTTCTTTTGCTGCAAATGCTTCTGTCTCTCTGCTTCTCTTTTATATCATGTTTGTGTGCACACAAGTGGCATAAGTTAACTAAGCTAGATCTTTATGATGTTTTCTTGTTTGTGTGTTTTTAATGATGCCAACAGAGGGAAGATGAATTGAGGAATTAAGAAGAGGACTGATTAAGGGGGAAGCACAAAGTCAGGGGGAACTTGTGAAGTTCCTGTTGCATTATCTGGTTTGTGAAGTTCCTGTTGCATTATCTGGTTTGTGAAGTTCCTGTTGCATTATCTGGTTTGTGAAGTTCCTGTTGCATTATCTGGTTTCTGAAGTTCCTGTTGCATTATCTGGTTTCTGTTGTTCTGTGCAGGATTATCAATTTTTAAGCTTGTCATCATCAAAAAGGGGGCAATTGATAGCTTTATAGTACCTTAGCTTTATGTTTTGATTATCTAACAAACTTATTGTCAAGCACCAGATAAAGAACATGATACACACTTGGTACATAACTCAAACATCTGACTCAAGCTAATGAGAGTTGCTATGACTTCAGAAGATAAAGGATCTACACAGGGAACTGATCCCCTTGGGTTCCCCTAGCAACAGTACGAAGTCAACTTTCCACAGACGCAGTCACTTCCGTTGGGAAGGACCTTGTACCAACTAAGTGATTACATCATTCAAGTGATGTCATCCAAGTTGTATTAACATTAACATTACAACAAAATATCACTTGAACACTTGAGAACTCATTCAAGCACTCCAAGCATCCGATAATCAAGCATTCAATTCTCAAGTGCATCAAGTGCAAAGTACAACACTGCTACGAACTAGTTCCTACAACAAGTCTTTGTATGTCCTTTGTTGAGATTGTAACTTTGTAACTGTTCTTCATTGAAATTCCTACTGTGCTTATCTAGAAGCATTAATTAGGAAACCTTTGTAAACCATAAACTTTAGTGTTTGTGTCGTGACTAGAGTTAGTCATGAGTTGAAGTCTTTGTAATAGGTGTATTAGAAATTAGTGAGGGATTAAGAGTTTAATTCCTAGGTTGAATATGTTGTAATCTAAAAGATTTCTCATAGTGAAGTTGAAATCCTACCGGTGTAGGTCGTGGTTTTTTTATCCCATTGAGCAGGGATTTTTTCACGTAAAAGATCCTTGTGCCATTTACTTACTGTTGTGCAAACTTGATCTGTGGAAACTAATATAGGACCTGGTCACTATATAGTTTGGTGGACTCATATACTCTATCACCTTTACTGAAATCATTGAAATATGAGTAAATATGAAAACAGTAATTTTCCTAGAAATCCTTTAAACAATAAATAAGATGTTCCATTTTTCTTTCCAGGTAGCCAGTGTAGCATATATCACCATGCTCATATGTCAATATGTGTGATAAGTCATGAATGACGTGATACCACACAACATAAGGAATAAATGCATCTATATGCATGTATGTCATATGTGCATGTCAATGCCATATGCCTCAATGATGAACGCATATACTCACACTCTCGGAATACTCAATCTCACTGTCTCACACTTTTCACTCATCATGTTGAACCACTCAATACTGTATATGGCCAATCCAGCCTAAAGAAGATCCATCCCGGAATATATACACCAATTGACCATCAATCACTTAGTACTGAGTAGGGACAAATACAACCCGTGAGGAAGATCCATGTCTAGGGAAGATCCATCCCTCAATATCAATCGCGCTCACTGGGTGTGTGCAGACCCCGGAGGGGCTCCTTCAGCCCAAGCGCTATATCAAGCTAATCATGGCACAAATCAACTTCAGTGTGTAGCCCGATCCCATAATATAATCAATATAACATGTTGCGGTGTGCAGCTAGATCCCATAATATAACTCACACTCAGGCTCACAGCCTCACTCAGTCATCAATCTCTCCAGTCTCTCGGGATCACAATGCCATGAATCCAGCCCAAAAGGATGGTATGATGTGTCAATACATGATACAGAGACTGAGATATCAGATGCATATGAATGCGTATGAATGAGTACGTAATGCAATGAAAGTAGATAATTCAAGGGCAGAAATGACCTCTGTGGGTCCCAACATGATAAGCATGTAGCCTAGACATGGTTTCTAACATGGATAACAGCTCAATAGCTCAAGAACATAGAAGTTACATGGTTACAGGTAAGACCATGTAACTACACAGTACCACAGAAATAACGAAATTACAACTTACACGGTGAACGCCCACACGCCCGTCACTTAGTATGTGCGTCACCTCAACACCAATCACATAACACGTAATTCAGGGTTTCATACCCTTAGCACAAAGTTTAGAAGTGTTACTTGCCTTGAACGAGTAAATCCCAATATTGAGCAAGCCTAGAGATACTCCAAGAATGCCATTCCACACGTACCGACCTCTGAACGGCTCGAAACTAGCAAAAAGCAACTCTAATACATCAAATAAAGCACAAGGAAACAATTCCAAATCATAAAGATCGAATCTTAATAAATACCCAAACCCGGCCAAAAGTCACACCCGGGCCCGCTCCTCGGAACCCGAAAAATCTTACAAAATCCAACAACCCATTCAATGATGAGTCCAACCATACGAGTTTCACTCAAATCCGACTCCGTATCGATGTTCAAAACTCAAAAATTCATATTATGAAACTTTAGGCTAAAACCCCTAATTTCTCTTTAAAATTCATCAACCAATAGCGATAACTGAAGATAGATTCATAGAATAAGATCAAAACCAAGTGTACAACACTTACCCTAATTCTTGTGATAAAAATTTCTCCAGAATTCACCTCAATCCGAGCTTGGAAATGTTAAAATGAAGCCAAAATCGCGAACCGTTGTATTTATCATTCTGCCCAGCACTTCCGCATCAGTGACACATTAGCTGCTTCTGCGGCGTCGCTTTTGAGACCAAAATCATGTTTCTGTGTAGAAGCACTAGAACCTTGCCTTCGCACCTGCGGTAAAAAGCCCGCATATGTGCACATGCAGGTGCGCGTCGAACCTGTGCTTATGCGCTCAACTCACCGCATTTGTGCCTTCGCAGATGCGAAGAAATTTCCGCTTCTGCGGATTCCTTCTCCCTATAGTACTTTTTCTCCTGTTACTCCTTTTTCGCTTATGCGACCATCACACCAGCACAAACCAGCCGCAGGTGCGGTCACACCAGAACCAGCAGCATCCAGCAATAACAACATGAAGAAAAATGATCCAAAATACGCCCGAGCCCCTTGGACCCTATCCAAACATAACACAGACCTCCTCGAGGCCTCAAAACACGCATAACAACATCGAAATGACGAATCGCAGCTCAAATCAAAATCTATGAACTTTGAACATCCAAATTTCCAAAACTCGCGCCGAAACATATCAAATCAACCCGAAATAAACCCAAATTTTTCTCACAAGTCCCGAATAACATAACAAAGCTATCCCAATTTACGAAACCATAATACGAATCCGGTATGTTCAAAGTGCACCCCCGGTCAAACTTCCCCAAAATTCCAACTTTCGCCATTTCAAGCCTAATCCTACTACGGACCTCCAAATCACAAACTCAATGCGCTCCGAAGTCCAAAATCACCCAATAGAGCTAGCAAAACTATCAAAACTCCAATCCGAGATCAAATACCAAAAAGTCAAACTTGGTCAACCCTTCCAACTTAAAGCTTAAACCATGAAATTCTTCTTCCAAATCAATTCCAAATACCCTAAAAACCAGAACCGACGATTCACATAAGTCAAAATACATATAACAATGCTACTCAAGACTTCAAATAGCTGAACAAGATGGAAATGCTTAAACAATCGGTCGGGTCGTCACAGTTTCATAGACAAAAATGAGTACATTTGACTGTAGAGATTCTTTACTCGTGGAGTTCAAAATTAGAGAACTCTAGTTAAAGATTATGAATCCTTGTATTATTATTATTATTATCATTATTATTATGGTTATTATTTTTATCATAATAATAAATATTATTATTATCATTATTATTATTATTATTATTATTATTATTATTATTATTATTATTATTATTATTATTATTCTAATGATTATTTTTAAAATAATTATTGTTATTATTATTGTTATTATTATTATCATCATAATTATCATCATCATTATTATTATTACTATTATTATCATTATAATAGTTATTATTACTGTTATTATTGTTATTATTATCAATATTTTTATTGTTATTAGTATTATTATTGTTATTATTAATAGTATTGTTATTATTGTTGTTATTATTTTTATTATTATCGTTGTTATTATTAATTTTATTATTATTATTATTATTATTATTATTATTATTATTATTATTATTGTTATTGTTATTGTTATTATTATTATTATTATTATTATTATTATTATTATTATTATTATTATTATTATTATTATTATTATTATTATTATTATTATTATTATTATTATTATTATTATTATTATTATTATTATTATTATTATTATTATTATTATTATTATTATTATTATTATTATTATTATTATTATTATTATTATTATTATTATTATTATTATTATTATTATTATTAATGTTATTATTGTTGTTGTTGTTATTATTATTATTATTATTATTATTATTATTATTATTATTATTATTATTATTATTATTATTATTATTATTATTATTATTATTATTATTATTATTATTATTATTATTATTATTATTATTATTATTATTATTGTTGTTGTTGTTGTTATTGTTGTTGTTGTTGTTGTTTTTATTATTATTACTACTATTACTATTACTATTAATCTTACTATTAATGTTATTATTATTTTAATTATTATTGTTATTTTTTTTATTATAATTTTTGTTATTATTTTTATTTTTTATTACTATTATTATTATTGTTGTTACTGTAACGACCCGACCAGTCGTTTTGCGTTTTTGGACCCCGTACCCCGAAATGAGACTTTTCGTAGTTGCTTTTAATGATTTATGACTTGTGGGGACGGGTGGTTCGGAATTTGAAAGAGTTTGGAATGGTATAGGAACACTTGGTTCCTTAAGGTTGGCCTTTAAGGCCAAGTTTGACTTCAGTCAATATTTTGAGTAAACGATCTCGGAATCGAGTTTCGACGATTTCGGTAGCTTCGTATGATTTTGGACTTGGGCGTATGTTCGGAATGGGTTTTGGATGACCCGGGAGCGTTTCGGCGCCCAATAGCGAAATAAGAATTTCCTTAAGTTCATATTGTGGTTTCGGACGTGTTTTTGTGTTATCGAGGTCAAAACGGAATTTCGAGACCGGGTATAGATCTGTTATGTCGTTTGTGACTTGCTTGCAAAGTTTGGTGTCATTCCGAGTAATATAGGTCAGTTCGACGCATTGTTAGCGAATTCAAGAACTTAAAGTTCTTAAGTTTGATTCTAGGGTTTTTGTCACGACCCAAATTCCCACCCTTTAGGCCGTGATTGCGCCTAACGTTGAACCCGCTAGGCCAGCCAACGTGTAACTTGAAATAGCAAATAAAAAAAATCATTTAATACGAAATAAAATGCTAACTCATCAGCCTCAACCAACTTCCATCACATTCCGAGATATTAGTGGGACAACTATTTAACCGAACATCAATAAAATACCTTTCCCAACAATAATATTTCCAACATCGATAATAAAAATAACAAAACAAAAAAAAACTTGAATGCGGAAGGGAGGAACATAACAATCATAAGATAACGTAAACTTCCCAAAATAGGGGTGTCACAATCTCACGGACTAGCTACAGGAATACTAAATACAAGTCTGGAAATGAAAATGCAACACTGTCTTGAAACTAAGGAGAAAGACAATGAAGCGGTAAAGGAAGGAAGCCTCAGGATCCACGAACGCCAGTATATACCTCGAAGCTTTGACGTGGACTGAAGGTATCTCCCTCAGAACGCTCAACGGGGTCCGGTAGCAGGGTCTGCACAACACAAGGAAGTGCAGTGTAGTATCAGTACAACCGACCCCATGTACTAAGTAAGTGCCAAGCCTAACCTCGGCC
>ML263017.1:604-31605 GCA_005239495.1 Nicotiana undulata
CTCACGAGTCTAACCATATGAAAATCTCTCAAATCGGAGGTCAATTACCCAATCAAAACCCCAAAATTAGGTCTAAGAAGTTTCTTCCATTTTCCCCCAATTTTAACTCAAAAATCATGAATTTAAGGGTGGGATTTAAGATTAGGAACGTGGAAATTGACCTATGGTGGTAGAAAATCACTTACCTCGATTACCCACGTGAAAATCCTCTCAAAGATCGCCTCTCCCGAGCTCCCACAACTCAAAAATTGTGAAATAACATAACCCTCGGATTCTTAGAATATGAACACGGATTTCCGCACCAGCAGTTCCTTTAACCGCACCTGTGGTACCGCACCTGCGGAAATATCATTGCAGGTGCGGGATTTCATTTAAAACCCTTGGGATCGCACTTGCGGCTGGCTGGTCGCTGGTGCGGCTCCGCACCTGCCGGACCCTGGGAAGACTCCTCACACTTCGCATCTGGGGCTAGGGGGGTCGCTCCTGCGAGCTCGCACCTGCGGAAATTCCATCGCAGGTGCGGAACACCAGAAGAGGATATGGTTCAGCTGCTTGCAAAGTCCCAAAATTTCCCGTTAAACATCCGAATCGACTCCGAGGCCCCCGGGACCTCAACCAAAACCACCAACTGACCCCAATACCTCATTCCAACTTAGTCGAGCCTTAAAAACACATCCCATAACATCAAAATACCCAAAAAGCATAGATTCAAGCCTAAGGACTTAGGAATTTTTCGAGAATTCACCTCTGACGCCGAACCACGTCTAAACTCGTCCGAATGACCTCAAATTTTGCACACATGTCATAAATGATATTCCGGACCTGTTGTCGCTTTCAGAATTTCATTCAGAGTCCGATATCAAAATCTCACCTATCGGCCGAAATCGCCGAAATTCTATCTTTCGCCAATTCAAGCCTAAATCTACGTCTGACCTCAAACACACATTCTGAACACGCTCCCAACCCTGAAATCACTCAACGGAGCCAACGGAGTTGATGAATTTCCATTCCGGATCCGTCTTCACACAGCTCCCGCTCCGGTCCAATTTCGAATGTTAAAGCTCACCTTAAAGGACTATATGTCCAAAAACACTCCAATTTTTATCACTCAACGCTCCGACTCGTTCTATTAACCTAATAAGACATGGGAGGAGCAGTTATCAGGGGATTGGGGCGCTAACTCTCCAAAACGACCGGCCAGGGCATTACACTAAATATCTACATAGGGCTGGTAAAGCCACAATACTTATATAAAAAAATGTACAGGACTCGTCTACAAGCCTCTAGAGATAACTGAACTGTATCATGGTCGGGATAGGGCCTCAACCTACCCATGAAAAGCCTCAACCTACCCATCAAACCTGTATATATAAAATGGACTCAAAGGTAGAGACTTGGTAATTCCGAGGAAATGGAGCTTACCAACCAAGTTGATGTTTGACTTTGTCTACAATAAAGGTCTATCCTGCTGTCTATGAGGACCTGTAGGCATTAAATGCAGCATCCCCAACAAAAGGAACGTTAGTACGAAATAATGTACCAAGTATGTAAGGCAATAGAAAGCTGAAAATGAACTGATAATATAATAGCTGAAAGTACCCGGGAGTCAAATATAATTGAAGATATGCTTACTAGCAGATACTCACTCATCTCTCTCAATATAGTAAGTAAAATAGTTGTCTGGCCCTATAAGGCTCGGTATGTGTAACTTCTCTGCCGTAGTAGGCTCGCTCATAGGCGCTCGGCCATACTAGGCTCTATATCTCGGCCATTCTGGGCTCGTTCATAGGTGCTCGACCACAGTAGGCTCGGTATAAAATTTACCATCTGATCAGAGGTTTCCTCCCATGGATTATAGTTCGATGGTGGTGAAAATATTATAATACAGTATATATATGTACTCTCTACTCTCTTGGCTAAAAGAAGTAAGCTAAATAAGATGTCCCGATAAGGGAGAATAATTTAACTTATGAGACTAGGATAATGTACATAATTCAGGAATAAGAACTTCTCTTAGTGCCTCGTTATCAAACACAAGTAGTTATGGGATCATGCCAAAATGAAGGAAAGGTTTAGCCTTAACATACCTTAACTCTGTTGAGTCCTTAATACCTTCCAAGCAATTCTTCAAACAACTCAACTCAATCTACCATAACATAAATAGATTCAAAATCAGTGTTGAGTAAAGACTAAATCCACAACTTAAACTAGTAGCTCGTTTACGTAAATTTGGGCAGCATCTCCCCTGTAACAAGGCCCTCATCCAATACCATATACAACCAACTACAAGAAAAAAAAATAACAACATGTATGCATCATTTTTCAATCTTATCTCCATCACCATACACCACAAAATATCCCACACACCCTAATCACTTCATACATAAACCGACAACCAAAGTAACGTCAAACAACCTAAAAAATGTAACGACGAATGACCAGCGCACCATTCCATCATTATGTGGTGGGTGTTTATCCACACCATTTCTCCTCTAAAACTCCATAAAACATCATCACAAGAGGACAACATGAGTGGACTACAAAACATCCCACTTAAAGTGAAATAAATCGAACTCATGGCTTCCGATCACCATCTTGTGAGTTCTAACTATTAGGAAACGAATTTATAAACCTTCCTTGATATTTAAAAGCTTAAATATGGAATGTAGGTGTCTTCTTAACTATGAATCACTTTCCAAAACTCAAACTACAAATAAAAAGAGAGGCGATATCGCAATACCTACGTCGTAGGGATCGTTCTAATGTTAACGCTTCTTGATTTCATACCCAGGATATTAATCTTCTATGGAGACTTTGTAGTGTAATTTTTTGGGGGTTCTCTGGTCGTGTTCTATGAAAAATGAAGAGAAAAACGATTTAAAACCCTATATATATATATATATATATAAAACCTTTAAAAAGTCAAAGAGGTGCTAGCTTGGCACCCTAGCATTGCCCCTTCTTCCAACGCTTATATCTTTTTATCTGGATGTCGTATGAATAAACGGTTAAAAGTGTTAGAAACTAAATTCCAAGAAATTCAATTTGATATATAATATGTCCCAAAAAGACCTCATATAACACACTAAATGTATGGCTCAAAAAGCTTTAGTGACACACATACTTGTCACCTATGTAGTCTGCGCAGTCTTGCAAAACTGCACATATCTGTCTACTCCGATGTCCTATCGACAAACAATTTAGTACGTTATAAACTAGACTCGTAGATCGTCAATTTTATGTGTGGATCATCCCGTAATTTAAAGTACATTGGGAGAAATGCTCAGCTACATTTGACCTAATTCTCAACAAATTTATGAATGTAACTTGTGATGATCATTGCCAACTTTTGTTCCACAACTTGCTTGACTGCGAAACATAACACACTACTATTGTAAGACAAAAATAACTCATAACATAACCTCCTTATCATTTGAGCACCCTAGTCTCACCCAAAAATACATGTTATAACATTCCCAATTTGTCGACTTCCGACGAAACTTGTTTTCTTCAATTGGTTTAGCTTCTAAGCTTTCCAACCCTCTTGGTACTTGCAGTCCATGATCTTAAATATTTGTAACTCTAAGTTAACATGATTAACTTACTTTATGTACTTTCAAAGACGATCTCATTTCTGATCTTAAAGTACATTGATGTAACTCTAAGTCAATTGATGTAAGATCAGAAATGAGATTGTCTTTGAAAGTTCATAAAGTAAGTTAATCATGTTAACTTTGACCCCATGCCCGCTTGGTCCAAACACGAGCCTCTGACCAAAACCCGACTACCCATACCCCCACGAGTTCAAATATATAATTTATTTCAAAATCCGACCCCAAATTGAGGTTGAATTACCCTAAGGGGAAGTGGGGAAGAAGAGGTTTGAGAAGAAGTGTGTTAAATCCTATAATGTTTCTGTTTTTGACATTTAAAAATAACTGGGAACAAATACCCTTCGCGTTCGCGGGCCCTGGCCGCGTTCGCTAAGGGTTAGCTGCTGGGACCTACGCGTCCGCGGAGCCAGGGCCGCGTTCGCGATGGTCTGACTTCCTAGGCCTCCACGTTCGCGAGCCTACGCCCGCGTTCACGAAGAACAAAACTACCCTGCCCCCCGACCTCACCCTAAGCCTACGCATTCGCACCCCTTGGGACGCGTTCGCGTAGAAGCACTGCCCAGTGCTCCGCGTTCGCGTAGAAGCACTACCCAGTGCTCCGCGTTCGCGTAGAGTAAAACCCAGGCCACCATAATTTACCCTTCGCGTTCGTGAGCCCTTGGCCGCGTTCGCGAAGGGTATTACACCAGACACCAGCAAATCATTAAAAACACCAGATTTTTCCACTTTGCACTCCCCGTTAACTACCCGAAACTCACCCGAGCCCTCGGGTCTCAAAACCAAAAACATACACGACTCCCAAATCATCCTACAGACTTATTTAAGCATTTAAATCACCAAAATATCATCAAAATCAATGAATTTAACCTCAAAACTCATAGAATTTTCTTAAAACTCCATAAGGTTCAATTATTCCGATTTTGATCTGAAATACGTCATTTCAAGTCCGTTTTACACCAAATTTTACAGATAGCTCACATAACATATCTTAAACCTGTTCCGGGCTCCGGAACCATAATACGAGCCCGGTAACACAGTTTTCACATGAATATTCATTTTCAAAACCTTTATATTTTTTTTAGAAAACAGTTTCCTTTAAAAATTCATTTCTCTGGCTTGGGACCTCGGAATTCGATTCCGGGCATACGCCCAAGTCCCATATTTTTTTTTCGGACCCTCCGGGACCGTCAAATCACAGGTCCGGGTCTGTTTACCAAAAATGTTGACCAAAGTCAACTTTAATCAATTAATTATTAGAAATATTCATTTTTCATCAAGTTTTCACATAAAAGCTTCCCGGCAACCTGCCCGGGCTGCGCACGCATATCGAGGTGAGATTAACGTAGGCTTTTGGGGCCTCGGAACACAGATTTAGCCAAATTTATATAGGATGACCTTTTGGGTCATCACAATCTCCACCTCTAAAACAAACGTTCGTCCTCGAACGAACATAGAAAAATACCTGAGTCTGAGAAAAGATGGGGATAACGGCTCCGCATATCAGACTCGGACTCCCAAGTAGCTGCCTCAACAGGCTGACCTCTCCACTGAACACGAACCGAAGGATAACTCTTCGATCTCAACTGACGAACCTGCCTAGCTAATATGGCTACTGGATCCTCCTCATAAGTCAGATCCTTGTCCAACTGGACTCCGCTGAAGTCAAGGACATCAGATGGATCTGCATTGTACCACCGGAGCATAGATACATGAAACACTGGATGCACGGCTGATAAATGCGATGGCAAGGTAAGTCTTTAGGCCACCTCTCCTACCTTATCCAAAATCTCAAATGGACCAATGTACCTAGTGCTCAATTTGCCCTTCTTCCCGAACCTCATCATGCCCTTCATAGGCGACACTCTAAGAAACATCCGATCTCCTGTCATGAAAGCCAAATCTCGAACTCTATGATCCGCATAACTCTTTTGCCTGGACTGAGCTGTGCGAAGTCTATCCTGAATAATCTTCACCTTGTCCAAGGCATCCTTGACTAACTCAAAAACAAACAATCTAGCCTCTCCCGGCTCAAACCATCCAATTGGAGACCGACACCGTCTACCATACAACGCCTCAACGGAGCCATCTGAATGCTCGACTGATAGCTGTTGTTGTAGGCAAACTCAGCTAAAGGCAAGAACTGGTCCCATGAACCACCAAAATCAATGACACAGGCCCGCAACATATCCTCCAAAATCTGGATAGTACGCTCAGACTGTCCGTTCGTTTGAGGATGAAATGCTGTGCTCAAATCAATCTGTGTGACCAACTCTCGCTGAAATACTCTCCAGAAACGGGAGGTAAACTGAGTACCTCTGTCTGATATAATGGATAAGGGCACACCATGCAATCGAACAATCTCTCTCATACATATCTTTGCCAATTTCTCCGCTGAATATGAAACTGATACCGGAATGAAGTGCGCTGACTTGGTCAGCCTATCCACCACAACCCAAACCACATCAAACATCCTCTGAGTCCGTGGAAGCCCAACTACAAAGTCCATGGTGATACGCTCCCACTTCCACTCAAGAAGCTGAATCTGCTGCATCAAACCATCGGGTCTTTGGTGCTCGTACTTAACCTGCTGACAGTTCAAGCATCGAGCTACATAAGCTACAATATCCTTCCTCATTCTACGCCAGCAATAATGTTGCCGCAAGTCCTGGTACATCTTTGCGGCGCCCGGATGAATGGAATACCGGGAACAATGGGCCTCCTGAAGTATCAACTCACGAATACCCTCAACATCAGGTACAAAAATACGGCCCTGCATCCGCAGAACTCCCTCATCATCAACCGCAACCTGCTTGGCACCTCAGTGCCGGACCGTATCTCTAAGAACACATAGATGACAATCATCATATTGCCTAGCCCGAATACGGTCATACAGTGAAGAACGGGCCACAATATGGGCCAAAACACTGCCAGTCTCAGAAACCTCCAATCTCACAAATCGATTGGCTAAAGCCTGAACATCCCATGCAAGAGGTTTCTTCCTGACTGATAAATAAGCTAGACTGCCCATACTAACTGACTTCCGGCTTAATGCATCGGCCACCACATGGGCCTTCCCCGGATGGTAAAGAATGGTAATATCATAATCCTTTAGCAACTCTAACCATCTCCTCTGCCTCATGTTCAACTCCTTCTGTCTGAATAGATACTGTAAGCTCTTATGGTCCGTGAACACCTCACATGGCACTCCGTACAGATAGTGCCTCCAAATCTTCAAAGCGTGAACAATAGATGCAAGCTCCAAATCATGAACTAGATAGTTCTTCTCATAAATCTTCAACTGACGAGAAGCATAGGCTATAACCTTGCCGTCCTGCATCAACACTTCCCCAAGCCCAACCCGTGAAGCATCACAATACACGGTATACGGTCCTGAACCTGAGGGCAATACTAACACCGGTGTCGTGGTCAAGGCTGTCTTGAGATTTTGAAAGCTCGCCTCACACTCATCAGACCACTTGAACCGAGCATACTTCTGGGTCAACCTGGTCATCGGGGTTGCGATAGATGAAAATCCCTCCACAAATTGGCGATAATAACCTGCTAAGCCCAAGAAACTCCAAATCTCCGTAGCTGAAGTGGGCCTAGGCGAATCTCTAACTGCTGAAATCTTCTTAGGATCCACCTGGATACCCTCTAACAAAACCACGTGGCCTAGAAATGCAACTGAACTCAACCAAAACTCACACTTAGAGAATTTGGCACAGAACTGACTATCCCTCAGAGTCTGAAGGACAACTCTGAGGTGCTGCTCATGCTCCTCTCGGCTGCGAGAGTACATCAATATATCATCAATAAACACAATCACAAATGAGTCCAAATAAGGCATGAACACTCGGTTCATCAACTCCATAAAAGCAGCGGGAGCATTTGTCAACCTAAATGACATCACTAAGAACTCATAATGCCCATAACGAGTGCGAAAGGCCGTCTTAGGAACATCAGACGCCCTAATCCTCAGCGGATGGTAACCAGATCTCAAGTCTATCTTGGAAAATGCTATAGCACCCTGAAGCTGGTCGAATAGATCATCAATCCTCGGTAAAGGATACTTGTTCTTAATATTAACCTTATTCAACTGCCGGTAGTCAATACACATCCTCATTGAGCCATCTTTCTTCTTCACAAACAACACTCGAGCACCCCAAGGAGAAACACTAGGCCTAATGAAGCCTTTATCCAACAAATCCTGCAACTGCTCCTTCAAATCCTTCAACTCTGGCGGGGCCATACGATACGACGGAGTGGAAATAGACTGAGTGCCCTCAGCTACCTCAATACAAAAGTCAATATCCCTGTCGGGTGGCATACCCGACAGGTCAGCAGGGAACACCTCTAGAAACTCACGAACTACGGGCATAGACTCCAGTGAAGGAACCTCGGCATTAGAATCACGAACATAGGCCAGATAGGCCAAACAACCCTTCTCGACCATGCGCCGAGCCTTCATATAAGAAATAACTCTACAAGAAGAATGACTAGGAGTACCCCTCCACTCCAAACGAGGTACCCCTGGCAAGGCCAAGGTCACTGTCTTGGCATGACAGTCCAGAATAGCATAATAGGGGGATAATCAATCCATCCCCAATACAACATCAAAGTCTACCATATCAAGAAGTAAAAGATCAACCTGAGTCTCCAGACCACCACTAACTACTAAGCAAGCACGGTAGACTCGATCTACCACTATAGAATCACCCACTGGTGTAGACACATGCACAACAGTACTCAAGGAATCACGGGTCATGCTCAAATAAGGGGCAAAATATGAAGACACATAGGAGAAAGTAGAGCCCAGATCAAATAACACCGAAGCCTCTCGGCTGCAAACTGAAACCGTACCTGTAATAACTGCGTCAGAAGCCTCAGCATCAGGACGGGCAGGAAAAGCATAGCACCGGGGTTGAGCCCCTCCAATCTGAACATCTCTGGGTCGACCTGTTGCGACCTGACCCCTGCCCCTCGTGGCTTGTGCTCCACCTCTATGAGTCTGACCTCCACCTATGGCACCACGACCACCACCCCTAGCTGGCTGAGGGGGTAGGGGTGTGCCTGATACTAGAACCATGGCACGAGAACCCTGATACTGGAAACCACTAGAAGCTCGGGGGCAATACCTGGCAACGTGCCTCGGATTACCACAAGAATGACACTGCCTTTGCTGATATGGCTGGGGACTCTGGAACTGCCCTGGACGAACCTGATAACCACCCTGGTAACTCTGAAGCGGCGCTGCACTTATAGGTGCTGGTGGTGCACTAATAGGAGCTGGCGGTGCACGGTGAGATACCTGAAGTGCTGACTGAAAAGGTCGGGGTGACTGACCTCTACCGAAAGAATCCCTGCCTCCAGATGAGGCTCCACTGAATCTACCAAATGACGGGGCCTCAATGTGACAAAATCATCTCAATCCTCCTGGCCGCATCGGCCGCATCCTGGAAAGAAATATCAGTACCTGACTCCCTAGCCATCTGAAGTCTGATAGGCTGGCCAAGCCCTCAATGAATCTCTGAACCCTCTCCCGATCAGTGGGAAGTATCATCAATGCATGCCTGGCTAAGGTGATAAACCTGGTCTCGTACTGAGTGACTGACATAAAACCTTGCTGGAGACGCTCAAACTGTCTCCGAAGATCCTCTCTCTGAGTAATGGGAAGGAAATTCCCCAAGAATACCTCTGAGAACTGAGTCCAAGTCAAAGGTGCAGATCCAGCTGGTCTGGTCAGGCAATAATCTCTCCACCAAGTCTTGGCTGCGCCAGATAACCGAAAGGTAGCAAACTCAACTCCATTGGACTCTACTATGCCCATGTTCCGAAGAACCTCATGGCAGCTGTCCAAATAATCCTGAGGATCCTCTGATGGTGTACCAGTAAATGTAGCAGTGAATAACTTGGTGAACCGATCTAGTCTCCATAGAGCATCCGCTGACATAGCTGCACCCTCGGCTGCCGGTGGCACAATACCCGGCTGAGCTACTCCAGCTGTCTGAGGTACTGGAGTCTGAAACTGAGTGGCAACCTGCTCTGGGGTATGAATAGCAGGAGTCTGGGTCCCTCCCCTAGCCTGAGATCCAGCTGGTGCAGTAGGAAGAAGACCGGTCTGAGCCACACTCTCCATGAGTCCCCACTAAGCGGACTAGAGCGTCCTGAAGCACCGGGGTAACAATGAACCCCTCTAGGACCTGAGCTGGTCCAACTGGGACTGTCTGAGCAGGAACCTCACCGGCATAATCTACCTGTGGGTCCTCAACTGGAGCCGTTGCTCTAGCTCTGCCTCGGCCTCTAGCACAGCCTCGACCTTGGCCCCTCATAGGAGTTGCAATAGGAGGATCAGGCTGCTGATCGGTCGATGAAGAAGTACGCGTTCTCGCCATCAGCGAGAGAGTAATTAGAGACTCAATTAGTATTAGAATTCAACTGGCACGACAGAGATGAAGAATTGTGGAGTTATCCTAACTTTGCAGCCTCTGGGGGATAAATACAGACGTCTCTGTACCGTTCCCTCAGACTCTACCAAGTTTGTCCGTGAGTGCTGAGACCTAAGCAACTTAGTGCTCTGATACCAACTTGTCATGACCCGAAAATCCACCTACAGGCCATGACTGGGTCTAACGTTAAACCCGCTAGACAAGCCAACATGTACAATTAAACTAACATGATAACACCAAACTAACACAATTAACTAGAATCAATTTATAATTTTTAACAACGAAAATAGATAAGTTTCAAAGCTAAGTCAAGAGAACGAAATGCAATACATCGTATAAGCCACAAAACCGGGAGTCACAAACTCACGAACTTTCTATAGGAGTGCTAAATACGAAGTCTATAAGGAAAGTACATAATCCGTCTCAAAAATACTAGAAGAAATACAAGACAGAGTAAGGAGCTAGTGATAGAAGAGACGCCAAGTCCCACGAACGTCAGCGGTCTACCTTGAAATCTCCGAGGTGGACTGAAGGATACTCCCTCAACGATGTCCACTGTGTCCGACTGCGGGATCTACACAACATTAAGAAGTGCAGTGTAGCATCAGTACAACTGACCCCATGTACTGAGTAAGGGCCGAGCCTAACCTCGGCCGAAGTAGTGACGAGGCTAGACTTGACAACAACCGATAACCTGTCCTATTCTACAACACATATCATGGAAAAGAACAAGAAATAGTAGATAAGCATGGGATACGGGAGCAGATAATGGGATAACAGGTGAGATAAAATAGTCAATTAAGCATATAGAGGTAACCAAGAAAGGCGATTTAACAAAGATGCTAATGAAACCAGTATAAATATCAGAACTGCACATAACGGCACGCATCACCCTTCGTGCTTTTACTCTTTTCCCCACAATGCGATGTACAATATAAAATGATATGTATCATTGCACGACATCACCCTTCGTGCTCTTACTCTCTTCCTCACTATACAATATATGATGAAATCAATATAAATCATGGCACGTCATCACCCTTCGTGCTTTTACTCTCTTCCTCACTATGCAATATATGATGTAATCAGTGTAAATCATGGCACGACATCACCCTTCGTGCCTTACACTCTTCCTCACCATAACAATGACAATTATCAAAATGGCAAGGGATGCAACATAGTGGAAACACAAGTCATAATCACCCGTCGAGGGGAATACTATCAGTCAATATCATAACAATTGTCGGGCAAGGGTCTCAGCTATAACCACTCTTTTCAGGTATATCCTTTACAATTGGGCTCTCAACCGAACCATTCACATCACAAGTTTATCAACAAGGATTTTTAACAACAATCAACTTCCAAGTAAAGGCAGTTTCACAATATCTATGGAAGTAATGATAAGAATTTCATCAAAAATAGACTCACGGGCATGCTTGACACACAATGCATAGGTACTCGTCACCTCACATATGCATTGAACATGATAAACACATAGCACATAACACACAATACCTATTCCCTCACCAAAGCTAGGCAAGACACTTACCTCGGGTCCAAGAATAGCAATTCAAGCTTCTAATACCGCCTTTCCTTTTGAATTCAACTCTGAAACGACAATATCTAGACATAATTAACTTATTAACATCAATAATGACCCGTTAATACAATCCCATAGCCTAAATATACAATTCCTAGCATTCTTCCAAAAATACAAAAATTCGACCCCGGGCCCGCTTGGTCCGAACACGAGGCTCGGACCAAAACCCGATTACCCATACCCCCACGAGTTCGGGAAGAGTTAGCTGCTGGGACCTACGCGTTCGCGGAGCCAGGGCTGCGTTCGCGAAGGTCTGACTTCCTAGGCCTCCGCGTTCGCGAAGAACAAAACTACCCTGCCCCCCGACCTCACCCTAAGCCTACGCGTTCGCATCCCTGGGGACGCGTTTGCATAGAAGCACTGCCCAGTGCTCCGCGTTCGCGTCTCCCTCTACGCGGTCACGTAGAGTAAAACCAAGGCCACCATAATTTACCCTTCGCGTTCGCGAGCCCTTGGCCGCGTTTGCGAAGGGTATTACACCACACACCAGCAAATCATCAAAAACACCAGATTTTTCCACTTTGCACACCCCGTTAACTACCCGAAACTCACCTGAGCCCTCAGGTCTCAAAACCAAAAACACACACGACTCCCAAATCATCCTACAAACTTATTTAAGAATTTAAATCGCCAAAATATCATCAAAATCAATGAATTAAACCACAAAACTCATAGAATTTTCTTAAAAACTTCATAAGGTTCAATTATTCCGATTTTGATCCGAAACACGTCATTTCAAGTCTGTTTTACACCAAATTTCACAGATAGCTCACATAACATATCTTAAACCTGTTACGAGCTCCGGAACCATAATACGGGCCCGGTAACACAGTTTTCACATGAATATTCATTTTCAAAACCTTTATATTTTTTAAGAAAATAATTTTCTTTAAAAATTCATTTCTCGGGATTGGGACCTCGGAATTCGATTCCGGGCATACGCCCAAGTCCCATATTTTCCTACGGACCCTCCGGGACCGTCAAATCAGGGGTCTGGGTCCGTTTACCAAAAATGTTGACTAAAGTCAACTTTAATAAATTAATTATTAGAAATTTCATTTTTCATCAAGTTTTCACATAAAAGCTTCCCGGCAACCTTTCCGGGCTGCGCACGCATATCGAGGTGAGATTAACGGAGGCTTTCAGGGACTCGAAACACAGATTTAGCTAAATTTATACAGGATGACCTTTTGGGTCATCACAATAAATAAGACTGAGTATAGAATACCAATGAAACTAATGAGGTGATAGCAAGAAACGACAACTCGGGTCTCAAAAGTATTGGCGTGAAGCCCTAACAAGATATCTAGCATGATTTAAAACACAATTACCTAATCACATGATAGAAACACATATATCAGCAAGAAAGAGCCACTAAGGAGTGCCATGGAATGAACAAGGCCACAATTCTCACGGTGCATGCCCGCACGCCCGTCACCTCAATACTAATCACATAACACACAGCTAGGGGTTTCGAACGCTCAGAACCAAGTTTGGAAGCGTTACTTACCTCAATGAAGCCAAAATCCTACTCCGCGACGACCTTGCCTCTCGACTCGGCCTCCAAACTTCCCGAATCTAACCAAAAGCAATACAATGCTTCCACACGAAAAACTATCAATTTAAACTGAAATCCCGAAATTCACCTAAACCCGGCCCCCGGCCCCCGGCCCCACATATCGGAATCTGACAAAAATCACAAAACTAGAAAGCCCTTTCACTCACGAGTCCATACATACAAGATTTATCAAAATTTGACTCCATTTGACCCCTCTAATCGTCAATCAAACTCTCCAAAATCCCAAGCCCTAACCCTTTATTTTCACCCTTAATCACCACTAATTACATGATTAATTAACGGGAAATCATCACATATACGAGTATTAGGGCTCAAGTCACTTACCTCACTGATAAACCCTTGAATTCCTCCTCAAAATTGCTCACAAAAGCTCCTAAGCCGACTCAAATGGTGGAAAATAAACTAAATTTTGCGAAGTTCATAATTTACACATTCTGCTTAGAAAATTCGCATCTGCGGTCCAGCAGTCGCTTCTACGACGCCGCACCTGCGAAAAATCCATCGCAGGTGCAGTTCTCACTTAAATCTTTAGAATCCGCTTATGCGGTTGTCACGACCCCAAATCTAAACTAGTTGTGATGGCTCCTATCGTGGAACTTGGCCAGCCAAATTAACACTCAAAACGTAAAGAATTTCTCATTTACATAATTACCAAGCTGATAATCCATAAAGGTTTTGTTTACTCATTTTTAAAATAGATAAAGCTACGTCAAATGTCAAAATACCACCCAAGGATCCCGGAGTCACTGGTCATGAGCATCTACCAAAAATATACAAGTCTGGAACATAGGCTTTATAATAATAAGAGGAAGAAAGCAGGGATGCGGACGCAAGCAGCTCCCTCGCAAATCTCCGAGAAAATCCCTGAGGCAGGTAAACAACTCACTCTGCCCTAGCACCTGAATCTTCACACAAGGTGCAAAGAGTAATGTGAGTACGCCAACTCAGTAGTAATGAAACTAAATAATGTCTGAGAACTACGAAACACATCAAACAAGTCATCAATTCACAATAAATGCAAATCTTCTTACAAAAATCACAGATACGATAATTTGAAACACTTGAAGGTCGATTTCAGTAAAATTCCATTAAAATGTACTTTTCAACAGTTTCCATAGAAATCAAGATAATTTAGTATAGAAATGATAGAAATCATAAATAGCCTGTCGGACAAAAACATGTATCAAAAACCACCCCTCGAGCATATCATCACTCAGAATTAGTCACTCATCATGCCTCACAATCACTCGTCACTCGGCACTCGCATTCAGTAGGTACTTGCGCTAACTGGGGGTGTACAGACTCCGGAGGGGCTCTTTCAGCCCAAGCGCTATAACATGCCAAATCATGGCATCAATCACTCTTGCACTCGGCCTATCAATAACATGTTTCGGCGTGCAGCCCAATTCCATATCATATCCTCACAAACAAGGCCTTCGGCCTCACTCAGTCATTATAAACAGTGTAACATGCTGCGGCGCACAAACTAATCCCATAATATCCTCACGACATTGGCCTTCGGCCTCACTCAATCAGAAACACTCAAAAAGCCCATCAGGCTATCAGTAAAACGGGGTACTCGACCCAAAATATCGATTTATATCTCAAAATGGTGTAAATAATGCTGAGTTTCGAAATCAGTTAAACATAATATGACTGAGTGTAAATCATGAATCAACACAGTGAGGAATAGTAGTAAATAGCCCCCAAGAGGTCCAAACAGATCGACACAAGATCCCAAACATGGCGTACATCCCAAAATATGGTAATAATCTTAAAACATAAAGTATCATATGATTTAGAATAAAATACAGAACTTAATAGTTGCCACGGGACGGACCAAGTAACAATTCCCCAACAGTGCGCGCCACACACTCATCATCTAGCATGTGCGCCACTCCAAAATAGTGATACAATGCGAAGTCCGAGGTTTCATACCCTCAGGACAAGATTTACAGTCATTACTTACCTCAAGTCGGATTAAAATCCACTCTGCGATGCCTTTTCCCCTCGACTCGGCCTCAACACGCCCCGAATCTATTCAAAAACAGATCATGTCATCAAAATACGCTAAAGGAACAAAGCCCACTCGAAAATAACCAATTTATATCAAAAATCCCGAAGTTGGCCAAACCTGGCACCCGGGCCCACGTCTCAGAATCTGAAAAAAATCACAAAATCCGACAACTCATTCAACCACGAGTCCAACCATACAAAAATTACTAAATTCCGATAACAATTTGGCCTCCAAATCTTCAAATCTTATTTTCAAATCCCTAGGTCCAAATCCCCAATTTACACCTCAAAAACATGTAATCTAGTCGGATTATTTGATGATAATTCAATATTATGGAGTAGAAATGATCACAAGTGAATTACCTCAAGATTTTCCATGACTTCTCGCTCAAAATTCGCCCCAAGTCACGCTCTTTTCGTCCAAAAATGTGGAAATGAGCTAAAAAAACAAGATAGCTTAATAAACCACGACTCTGGTCGCTAAAAGCCCCATTCCCGTCGCTAAAAGTGCAAGATCTGGTCACTAAAGGTGCGTACCAGATCCTGTTGCACCAGCAATATTTATTTTAACTAAAAAGGCTCTAACTCCACCATACAAACTCGGAATTCTATGATTCTTGTTCCTATGAGTCTTAAATAATAATACGAACATAGTCCTTCAATGGAAACTCAATTCAGAGCTCATTTGCTCAGTGTGATACCCATTTCGCTCGTTAAACAATTAACTCATGATTCGCGTCAAAAACCCAATCGCGACTTGATGAAATTAGGCTAAACTTTCCAGATCACTCCTATAATTCATTATCAAAATTCCGGAAGTCTCGAAATCAAATTTCGATCTCTAAAACTAAAAATGGACCTTTGGATCATTACATGCTTATGTTCAAAACGCCAAAATCTTCCAAAAACTCTTCCAAAACTTATCCGAGCCTCATGGGACCCCAACCAAATATACTAACAAGTCCCATAATATGACACAAACTTAGTCGATGCCTCAAATTACATCAAAAAAATGCTAAAACCGTGAATAACACCCCAATTCAAACTTAATGAAACTAAGAACTTCCAACTTCTATATTCGATGCTGAAACCTATCAAATCGAGTCCGATTGACCTCAAATATTGCACACAAGTCATAAATGACACTACGACCTATTCCAACTTTCGGAATTCCATTATGATCCCGATATCAAAATTTTCACTGCCGATTGAGAAACACCAAATTTCCAATTTCGCCAATTCAATCCTAATTCTACCACGGACCTCCAAATCACATTCCGGACGCGCTCCCAAGTCCAAAATTACCTAACAGAGCTACCCAAATCATAAAATATCCAAATCCGAGATCGAATACTAAAAAGTCAAAACTTTCAAATTTAAAGCTTCAAGTTGAGAATTGTTCTTCCAAATCTATTCCGATTATCCTAAAAATCAAAACCGACGATTTACATAAGTCATAATACATCATACGCGGCTTGACATGCCCGAGAACTGGCGAGCGAAGTGCAAATGCTCAAAATGACCGGTCGGGTCGTTACATTCTCCCCCACTTAAACATACGTTCGTCCTCGAACGTGTCCAGAGTTGTTCCAAAAGCAAACAAATCGCTGTATAACCTTACCATGCACACACCTAGGGGTGATCCCCCGTCACCCTATCCCATATGGGTCTGATAGCACAACATAACTGAAATTTCACAATCCAACCTACCCCTTAAACCTTAGAACTAAATTTCCACTGCCAAAATTATCTATAAGATCAGAATTTCATATCTAAGCACTGTATAAGTCCGAACAAGCTGTATCAAACCATATCCGTAATCGAAGATGTAATTACATGATATACCACATAACTCAAACACTTGTAGCGATAACTTCTAATTTCAAGAGCTGCTCAAAACCACTCAATACCGATAATAAACCTCTTATCAAACGAAGTCGTGTTCCAACACTTTCATATACTTCCAATGATGAAAGAAACACGCAGAAACTAGTAACCATTTGTTCGATCAGTCAGTTATGGAGCTTCCCCTTCTCTGACAAGAACTATAGCTGATTTCTAAGACGGCTTCCGATATTATCCCTCCAACCATACTGTAGTCAATTCTAATAGTATTCATTCTAGGTTCAATCTTCTCAACCAACAGGACCACTCCGATGACATGACACACCAATAAAATCCCAAGCCATAACTTGTGCAACTCGCGCACCTAATAGCAACATCCCAACGTACTCAAATCATAAGAAAAATGACTCAAATGAGAGAGTTGTACCGCAGGCTCACTAGTACCACCACATCACAATGCTGAGAACCCATCACACATCGTAGAACCAGAACACACGAATCTAACCCGAAGGATCATACCTCTACATAACCTCGCTGCAATGCACAACCCTATCCAAACACTGGTCCACATGAGACACCTCAAGTCACAATGCTCAAAATCATCAACCATGCGCAATTTGATGTCTAGTACCAAAAGTAAACCACCATAACCACGTAAAAGTAAATGACGCAATGCCATGCTAGCCCGAAAGAACATATCAAATGTGCAATCAATCATGCAATATCCGAATACATGTCTCACTCAAATTCCGCCATAAAGCCCAAATAGAACCCCACCATATGTGCATATAACCAACAATCACAACTCCTCGCAACGCAGAGGGTAACTCATAGATCACTCCAGAACACGAATAAGCTCAATAACAATCAAATGGCACCTTCCTCAACAATAGAGATTTGGAGTCAACAAATTCCGACCCGGTGCAAAACACCCATCGATATTGGGCCTACCAATGAACCCTAAATTAACTCTAGTCACCCGCAACAGATAGATAACTCTCCGAAAGTTCACAATGACTGAATCATGGCACATACTAACATCTGACTAGCTTTGCTCGCATCTTCATAGTCCACAACCACAAAATAACCTGTTTATGAGAACTCCCATTCTCGAAATCCATAAAGAGCATGAATCACCATATCTGATCCCAACTCCACCACTCGAACATATAACATACCTCTAATACTGGATCATTCCACGAGGGATACCCCTATAATTCTTCTTTGCCACCAAGCAAACTTGAATATCAGTAGTCGATCCACAAGAAGAGTACTGCCACGCCAATGAAGTATCCATACATCAAAACATAGTACCTCTTCTAAAACTTATACCTTCATGGAACCATATCTAAAAGTAACATCATCTATCTAATCATCTGAGATCGTCCATGCTACCTTAGAATTCATAACCTTCCTTCCAAATCGCATCGTGACCTTGCACCTGCAACATCACACATCGCACCCATTATGCCATCATATGAACGATATGACAACCTCAAATCCACTCTGGGTCGCAAGAAACTATACAGACTTTTCATTTTATTTTTATCTGGAGAAAATTACAATATGCCACATGCCCCATGCGCCAGTTAGGAAATATACATCTCAACTATAGTAGAGACCATCAAGAACCCTCTGAAACCTATTATACTAAACTAATCTGTTAGGACTGAATCCCTTTAACTCAACTAAGCCACGCAGGCCGTCAAAACCCAAGAGCATTGCCAAGAATCACACGTAGAACCTTACCACATAATAAGCACCCAATGAATTGATCTTAGTCATTACCATGCCGATCCAATCCACTACCAAGCTGTCCTATTTCTCTGAGTTCCTTCTGAGTTACCTTCTAATTGATTCTTATCCTTGCCATAGTACCAAAATCCTCAACTAGAAATCACCACACGAGACCCTAGCATAGAACCACATCGCCTTAAGGCTCATAAACCGCTGAATATCTTTTAAGCACCCCAAAGTACCACTTCTCAAATACTTACTCTAAAGAGACTTTCGATGAATTTAAGTTATTCTCCCCCTTTCATGATACCAGAATATAGAATCCATAATGATATAGAAATATCACAGCTCTTGACTCCTTCCAATGAAAAATCTCAATTTCTAGCCAAATACACATCTTGAAGATTCCTAATTTTTTTTTCCATATAAACCTTGAATCCATCAGATTCATTAAATCTCAATTAATCTGATCAAACTGATCGAACGACCTGTACCCCATTAACACACCAACACCCAAGGGAGTAACCCACACACCTAAGCAACCAGGCAAATTCTTACTCCGCACACACTACACCCTTTACAAATACAACTCAAACATTCAATAAAACCCAATTACCCATAGAGTATATTACAACGTGTATCCAAAATTTTCATTACTCGAGTCATTCTCAAACTCCACCTCTGCAGGTTATAACGAATTCACTAGTATGCCTCGAACTGAAACCAATACACCACAAGATCGTACAACCAACTTATCATTAGCAGACTCTCCCACTTGGCTCGAAGCCATAGATCAAGACAAACAATAACTCATAATGCCCATACGCTATCACCGCCACAATACCACAGTGAGATTCAACTAAATCCTTCATAAGCTCATATAACACAACCCATCTAATATCTCAAATCATCTGAAATCTCGCATTCACCCTCGTAACAGTCAAGCCCACTCTAATAAGCGATCCAAACTCAAATTGCAACATGTATATTTCTCTTGTAAAAGTGGACTTCCCAACAAACAACATAGGGATCACACAAACCTCAGAACACTCTGCAGGAGATAACCCACCTGCTTCGCCTAAAACTAACATTTCTTTATACCCTTCCACCGTCATAAACATCATGCAATCACTTAATCTTCATGAGTTTGAACTCATATCACGACATGAAACCTACTTCACTCCCCAACAACAACATGAAAAGATCTTTCAACACACCCATTACTCGGGGCTATACATCAAATCAAGCTGGAAATCAAACACAAAAATAGTTCTTTCTACCCTCAAGCAGACCCTTCTCGTCACATTCAAATCATATGAACATATCTTGCAGTCACATCATACTCATCACGTAGTCATCCAGCCATCATTTCCACTAATAGGAACATTATCGAACATATAAATCCACAAGCACGTGCTCACACAATCAACACCTCAGTTCTAAAGCTACAGACAAAGCCCGGCCTCAAGTCCTCTAGACTAGTCCAACATCAACACACATAAATCACATCTCGCCTCTCGTTATGGGAATCACAAGTCGTCGATGCACAACTGATACCGAGCGCTCATACGCGCATACGAACGCGTGGAATGAATTTCAACAGTTACATTTCAAACTGAATCAATGTCGCACGATAAGAATTCAAGAATGTGGGATTTCCTAAAGGTTCTGCAGCCTCTCAAAGGTAAGTACAGACGTCTCCGTACCGATCCGCAAGACTCTACTAAACCTTCTCATGACCGGTGAGTCCTATGTAACCTAGGCTCTGATACCAACTTTTCACGACCCTAAATCTAAACTAGTCATGATGGCGCCTATCGTGTAACACCAGCCAAATTAACACTCAAAACGCAAAGAATTTCTCATTTACATAATTACTAAGCTGATAATCCATAAAGGTTTCGTGTAATCATTTTTAATACAGATAAAGCTACGTCGAATGTTAAATACAACCCCAAGATCCCGAAGTCACTGGTCATGAGAATCTACCAAGAATATACAAATCTGGAACATAGGTTTTATAATAATAAGAGGAAGAAAGCAGGGTTGCGAACGCGTGCAGCAATCTCGCAAATCTCCGAGAAAATCCCGGAGGCAGGTAAACAGCTCACTCTGCCCTAGCACATGAATCTGCACACAAGGTGAAAGGAGTAATGTGAGTACGTAACCTCAATAGTAATGAAATTAAATAATGTCTGGGAACTACGAAACGCAGCAAACAAGTCATGAATTCACAGTAAATACAAATCTTCTTACATAAATCAATGATAAGATAATTTGAAACACTTGAAGGTCGATTTCAGTAAAATTCCCTTAAAATGTACTTTTCAACAGTTTCCATAGAAATCAAGATAATTTAGTATAGAAATGATAGAAATCATAATTAGCCTCTCGGGCAAAAACATGTATCAAAAACCGCCCCTCGGGCATATATATCATCACTCAGAATTAGTCACTCATCATATCTCACAATCACTCGTCACTCGGCACTCGAAACTCAACACTCGACACTCGCACTCAGTAGGTACCTACGCTCACTGGGGATGTACAAACTCCAGAGGGGATCTTTCAGCCCAAGCGCAATAACAGGCCAAATCATGGCATCAATCACTCTGGCACTCGGCCTATCAATAACGTGCTGCGGCGTGCAGCCCGATCCCATATCATATCCTCACAAATCAGGCCCTCGGCCTCACTCAGTCATCATAAATAGTGTAACATGCTGCGGCGCGCAGCCCGATCCCATAATATCCTCACAACATTGGCCCTCGGCCTCACTCACTCAGAAACTCTCAAAACGCCACTTGGGATATCAGTAAAACGAGGTACTTGACCCAAAATATCATTTTATATCTCAAAATAGTGTAAATAATGATGAGTTTCGAAATTAGTTAAACATAATATGACTGAGTGTAAATCATGAATCAACACAGTGAGGAATAGTAGTAAATAGCCCCCAAGGGGTCCAAACAGGTCGGCACAAGACCCCAAACATGGCGTACAACCCAAAATATTGTAATAATCTTAAAACATGAAGTATCATATGGTTTAGAATCAAATACACAACTTAATAAGTGCCACAGGATGACCAAGTCACAATCCCCCAATAGTGTGTGCAGCACACTCGTTATCTACTAATGTGCGCCACTCCAAATAGTGATACAATGCGAAGTCCGGGGTTTCATACCCTCATGACAAGATTTACAGTCATTACTTACCTCAAGTCGGATAATAATTCACTTCGTGATGCCTTTGCCCCTCGACTCGGCCTCAACACGCCCCGAATCTATTCAAAAACAGATTCATATCATCAAAATACGCTAAAGGAACAAATCTCACTCGAAAATAACAAATTTATATCAAAAATCTTGAAATTGGACAAATGTCACGGCCCCAAATCCTAACTTGTCGTGATGGCGCCAATCGTGGAACTAGGCTAGTCACTATCACATAATTACACATTTCCGTTAATAAAATTTTCCAAAATCATTAATAATTCCCCATAATAAGTGTATAATTTTCTAAGTCTTTAAACAACATAAATAATCTAACAGTCTATAACCAATCCCCAGAACTAGAGTCAACAGATCAAGAGCATCTAAGAGTAATACTACACTGCTAATGTCATAATACAATGTCTCCCAGCAAATACTAAATACTAAATGAAGGAAGGGAAATAGAGATGCTGCGGACGCTGGACAGCTACCTCAAAATCCCGAATACTGACGCCGAATGGACTCGGATGACTACTGCTCAAAACTAGTACCTGGATCTGCACACAGAGGTGCAGGGAGTAATGATGAGTACGCCAACTCAGTAGTAATGAAAATAAATCAAGTCTGATGATAAGAATCACATAGTAACAAAACATCAATCCACAGTAGTAAAATACTGAGCTCTAACAGTGAAAACATTTAGGCATTATCTTTAAATCCATTTTTCCGTAAAAATCCTTTGAACAAGAATAATTTCCAATGTTTCGCAGTAATATTTCCAAAAGCCTCAGTAATAAAGATGAAATGAATCATAATCTAAACTCAGCAAAATATCATTATAAATCGCCCCTCGGGCCAAATCATCACTCATAATCAGTCACTCAGCACCTCACCATCACTCGGTAACAGTCACTCAGCACCTCATAGTCACTCATGCCTCCCAATAACTCGTCACTCGGCACTCGCACTCAGTAGGTACCTGCGCTCACTGGGGGTGTACAGACTCCGGAGGGCTCCTACAGCCCAAGCGCTATAAATAGCCAAGTCATGGCATCAATCACTGAGGCACTCGACCTCTCTCATATCATAAATATCCTCACAATATTGGTTGTCGGCCTCACTCAGTCAGACACTCTTAACATGCCACTCGGGCCATAAATAAACGTGGTTCTCGACCCAAAATAATATTTTGTTTCATGAATGATAATATCAGCAATACTCAGTGTCAAAACAGTTCAAAAAGAATGACTGAGTATAAATCATGGTTACTACGTGAGGAATATCAGAAAATAGCCCCCAAGGGGTTAAAACATATCGACACTAGGCCCCAAACATGGCTTACAACCCAAATATATCAAAAACATAGTAATACTATTTAACATATGATTTGAAAGCAGTTTCGCAACTCAATAGTTGCCTCAGAAGGAACCAATGTCCAATTTCCCAATTCGTGCATGCCACACACTCTTCATTCCGTATGTACGTCACTCAAAAATAGTGAAAGGATGCTCAGTCCGGGGTTTCATACCCTCAGGAAAGGATTTAAAGATATTACTTACCTCAAACTAGCCCGAAAAGCTACTCCGCATTACTCTTGCCCCTCGAATCGGCTCCCGAATGCTCTAAATCTATCAAAATCAGATTTATCACATCAAAATACCCTAGAGAGATGAAACCCAATCGAAAAATATCAACTTTATGCAAAATTCCCGAAAATGGCCAAAACCCGACCCCCGGGACCACGTCTCGGAACTCAATAAATTTTATACCAAAATGATCCTCATCCTCTCACGAGTCAAAATGACCCCTCATATCACCCTTAGAAGGTCTCTTAATCTCAAGCCCTAGTTCTCTCTTTTTCCACTGATTTTTCCCAATTAAACACCACTAATTAGGTCATTAATCACATACAATCGAGTTATGAAGTCCAAAAACCTTACCTCAATGAAGAACTATCGTTTCTCTCTTCAAAATCTCTCCAAAAGCTTCAACCCCGTTCACAAATGGTGGAAAAGTGAAAAGGGTTCGCGGACTAGCCTTTTATATACTGTCCAGGCATTCCTTCATCGCGGTCGCAAACATCCAGTCGTGATCGCGGAGCACAACTTAGGGCAGCCCTTATTCAACCTTACGCGATCACGGAAGACTCCACGCGATCGCGATTCATCATCCCATAAACCTACGCGGTCGCGAGCCTTTCCACGCGATCGCGAAGAACACTGTACTCTTTCCTCACGCGCCCTTCAACTCTACGCGATCGCGAACTCCACTAAGAGATAACACTACACAACATACTCAACCCACGTGATCGCGACCTTTCCATGCGATCACGATTGACAAAAATATGCCCTCCCCTAGCTGACCCTACGTGATCGCAAACATCCTCCCGCGATCGCGTAGAAGGAAACCAACAACAGAAATTGCAGCAGCAACAACAATTCTTCTAAGGTCGAAAATGCCCGTTTGATTTTCCGAAACACACCCGAGGCCCTTGGGACCTCAACCAAACTTACCAACACACCTCATAACATCGTTCAAATTTAGTCGAGCCTTCGAAACGCCAAAAACAACACAAAACACCAAAATCACATCGAATTCAAGCCTATGAACTTTGAAATTTCTAAATTCCACCAACGATGCCGCAACCAACCAAAACAGATCCGATTGACCTGAAGTTTTGCACACATATCCAAAAGGACATTACGAACCTGTTCCGACCCCGATAGCCTATTTTCCACTACCGATCGGAAATCACCAAAAATTAACTTTCGCCAATCCAAGCCTAGTTCTACATCGGACATCGAAAATACATTCTGAACACACTCCTAAGTCCCAAATCACCTAACGAATCTATCCGAGTCATAAAATCCGCATTCCGAGGTCGTTTACCAATAAGTCAACTCCCAGTTGATTTTTCCAACTATAAAGCTACTTTTAGAGACTAAGTGTCCCAATTCTCACTACAACCATTCTAAGCCCGAGCCAACCGACTCGAATACATCCTGAACAGTATAACCAATGCATGACAAGGCAAAATAGTAATAATAATGCAGATTCTACCGAACGACTGGCCGGGTCGTTACATTCTCCCCCCTTAAACAAACGTTCGTCCTCGAACGGGTCTAGAAACATACCTGGAGTCTCAAACAAGTGAGGATATCTGCTCCGCATCTCCCACTCGGTCTCCCAAGTGGCCTCTTCCTCTGGCTGACCTCTCCACTGTTCCTTCACTGAAGCTATATCCTAGACCTCAACCTTCTGACCTGACGATCCAAAATGGCCACTGGCTCTACCTCATATGACATATCACCCTCGAGCTGAATTGTGTTGAAGTCTAACGCATGAGACGGGTCACCAATATACTTCCGGAGCATCGACACATGGAATACCGGATGAACACTCGATAAGCTGGGTGGCAAGTCAAGTCTATAAGCTACCTCTCCAACCCTCTGAAGCACCTCAAAAGGCCCAATGAATCGGGGACTCAGCTTTCCCCTCTTCCCGAACCTCATAACAACCTTCATGGGTGACACCTTCAGCAATACCTTCTCTCCCACCATAAAAGACACATCCCGGACCTTCCGGTCCGCATAACTCTTCTGCCTAGACTGCGCCGTGCGAAGTCGCTCCTGGATTAACTTTACCTTCTCCAATGCATCCTGAACCAAGTCTGTGCCCAATAGCCTAGCCTCGGCTGACTTAAACCAACCAACCGGAGATCCACACCTCCTACCATATAAAGCCTCATACGGGGCCATCTGAATACTGGACTGGTAGCTATTATTATACGCAAACCCCGCGAGTGGCAGAAACTGGTCCCATGAACCCCCAAAGTCAATCACACAGGCACACAACAGGTCCTCCAAAATCTGGATAGTCCGCTCCGACTGCTGATGTGCCGGAGAATTATGGCACATTTAATATCAAATTGCTTAAACTATAGCTTGTTTCAAGAGCATTTACCTTGTATATTTGTAGAATTTTTATGTTTTGCAGTGCATGAGGCTTAAACGCTCAAGAATACGGAAAGGATAACAAAAAGCTAAAAAATTGAAGAAAAAGCAGAATGCGATCGCAGAAGGCACAAAGAGGGACCACATAGCCGTTATGCGGACCGCAGATAGCTCAGATGGACCGCAGAACTCCACAGAAAGATTGGCTAAATTCAAGAGCAAAAATGCGATCGACTATGCGATCGCATAACTGATCTGCGAGCCGCATAGTTGACCGCAGAACCTCCAGTACTTGAAGCCCATCTCGAGAATGAGAAGCAACTGTGCGGTCGCATATCAAGAATGCAGACCGCAGAACACACAATGCGATGGGAAGCTGAAAACTAGGGTTTAAGTCTGCGATGGCCATGTGAATAATGCGAACCGCATACCTATTCTGAGACAGGAATGCGGTCGCAGAGCTAACCTGAAAGGGCATTTTTGTCCGATTTTGACCCTGACTTTGGCCCACTATAAATAGATTTATTTGGGTTTTGTGGGTCATTCTTGTCTGGTTTTAGAGCAACATTCCCTCCATTGAATATTCTTCACTTTTGGAAGCATTAAAGTAAAGATTCTTGAGTTTTTGTAAGCTTTCATGACATTTAATACCTTTATGTTTTTGTCATTAAGTATGTGTAGCTAGCTTTAATTACTAAGGTTGTGGACCCAATATGGGTGCTATGTATTTGGGTATTTAACATTAAATATATGTATAATGTGTTGTTGATATTTATTTACTCATCATTTTTCATTTATTGTTAGTGGTTGCAAACATTGACAAATGCCATAAATTCTTTCTTAGCTTGGAAAAGTGGGTTAGAATTGGTAAGAGTAAATACCAAAGACTCAAGGCTTTAAACCTTGTTTAATAGAATCACTTAGGAATAAGTTAGTTTTATTTGGCATTAAGTGATTGATCTTCATTGCAACTCTTTTGTATTTGGGAAAATCATAAAGAGAAAATACTACCCTATTATTGGAAAATATTGGGTAGTCATTTAGAATGTTTTGCATATCTAAGGACTTCCCATTAGAAATATATCGTATTAATACCCATTAGCATTACACTTCATTAAAGGAGACACAACCTTGGTTTAGTCAATCCTATTAATTACAACTCTAATTAGTCGTCTTTGTCACAATTACAATTGAAATACTACACTATCAATTCCTATACTCCTGTTACATTAACGGAATAAAGATAAGATTTGAGTTAAGAATTACACTATCAAAGTAACATTTCACGCCTATTCCCTGTGGGATTCGACCCCAACCTTGTTGGGTTATTATATTTGACTTCGACCGCTTTACACTATTTTTAAGTGTAATTTGAGCGTATCAAATTTTGGCGCCGTTGCCGGGTAATACGGTTTTGAAATTACTAGTTAGTGTATACTTCACTCTCTATCTTTTTGTATTCCATCACACGTTGCTCGTGTTGTTTGGTGAACTAGGTGAAAATGGCCAACGTTGAGTATGATGAAGAGGAGAACCCGTTCGCCGACATCGATGAATATATTAACGACACCAACGCTATCCTCCCTCCGGTAGTTGGTGCATCTACTTTCAAAGTGGATCATGGAATGATTCTATTGCTCAAAGCGGAAGGATCGTTCCATAATTCAACGGATGATGACCCGACGCAACACCTAAGGAACTTCTTGGGTGTATGCGCCATGCACAAACAAACCAATGTAACGGATGATGCTTTGAGGTTGCGTGTGTTCAAGTATTCATTGGCGGGAGAGGCAAGAAAGTGGCTTCACAACTTACCTCCTCATATCATCACTACATGGCCTGAGCTTGTCCGAGCCTTTTTGGCAAAGTGGTTCCCGGATAGCAAGAAGTCGGAGCTTAGAGATAAAATCTTTTTCTTCAAGCAAATGCCAGGGGAACACTTACATGAGGCATGGGACCGGTTCAAATTATACCTTGTGAGATCACCAAATCATGGGTTCCCAGAGCATATTTTGATGGAGAAGTTTTACATGGGTTTAGACCCGCTTTCCCAGTCAATTGCCAAGAATGTAGCGGATGGGTCCTTCATCGACAAGTCATTTGCTAGGATTACTCAAATTCTAAACAAGATGGCTAAGCACAATCGAGCTTGGCATTCGGAAGACACAAGTGGTGGGATCTCTTATGGTACTCCTTCTCTTTCAAACATGATAAAGGAGAACAACGAGAGAGACCAAGTGATTGCCGGTCTTGCCACGAACATTGATGTATTGAAAAAGATGTTCACGGAAAGTCAAACAAAAAAAGTGAATATGGTGGAAGATACACAATCAATGGGGAATCAAGATTTTGAAGAAGCAAATTATGTCCAAAACTCTCAAGGTGGTTATCGCCAACAAAGCAATTGGAGGCCAAACCCGCAAGGGCAAGGCCAACAAAATTGGCGCAATGAGCAAAGTGGCCAAGGAACTTGGAACAACAACAACAATAATTATTCCAATAGAAGTTCCAATCCTTATGTACCACCGCGAGGGCAATATTCCAACTCTTCACAATACAAGGAGGGGCCATCAAATGAATCCAAAATGGAGGGGATGCTAGAGCGAATTTTGCAAAATCAAGAGAAAAGTGATGCAACAATGAAGAACATGTACGAGGTGGTGGGTTCACACACCGCTTCGATTCAAAAACTTGAAATGCAAATGAGAGATCTATCAAGAGAAAAAATTCCCAAGCAAAAAGGCACTCTTCCGAGTGACACGGTGGTCAACCCAAAAAGCAGCCCAAATGGGTCGACATCTCATTGCATGGCCATCACAACGAGAAGTGGTAAGGTTATTCAAAATGAGAGTGAGCAAGTGATTGACGTTGAGAACGTTGATCAAGAAATGGAAGCACGAAGTGAGTTGCCGGTTGTAGTGGAAGTTGAGGAGGCCCCCCAAGAAGTAGAGATTCAAAGAGAAAACAATGGAGAGGCCACAAAAAAGGTGAAGGAGACCCCAAAAGCTCCTCCACCAATTCCTATACCTAATCCTCCATTTCCTCAAAGGCTTGTACGAAGGGTAGATGATGGAAAGTTTGAAAAATTCTATGACATCTTGAAACAATTGTCGATGAACATCCCATTCTTGGAGGCTTTCCAAGAGATGTCGGGGTTTGCCAAGTATTTGAAAGAGTTGATGACAAAGAAGAGAACAACAAAGAATGAGGTGGTAAATTTGACTCATCGGGTAAGCTCGATAATTGCTACATCAACCGTGGAAAAGAAGAGAGACCCGGGGGCTTTTACTATCCCATGCACCATTGGGTTGAGAGAGTTTGCTAGAGCACTTTGTGACAACGGTGCTAGTATAAATTTGATGCCTCTTGCTAACTACAAGCAAGCGGGATTGGGGTTTCCAAGACCAACTAGGATGCGTTTACAAATGGCCGATCGATCAATTAAGAAACCCGTGGGCATTGTTGATGATGTTTTAGTAAAGGTGGGGAAGTTTGTCCTCCCAGCCGATTTTGTCATCTTGGATTGTGTGGTAGACAAAGAGATTCCTATCATTCTAGGAAGACCATTCCTTGCAACGGGAAGAGCATTAATGGACTCGGAATGACATGAAATCAAATTTCGAGTGAATGATGAAGAAGTCACATGCCAAGCAAGCAAGGGTTTGAAATTGCGCGTGAATGATGTGCAGGTTGATAAATTGTTAAATGTCTTGCGGGAGCACCGACAAGCGCTTGGATGGACAATAGCGGACATCCGAGAAATCCCCGCCGGAATATGCGAGCACAAAATTCAATTGGAAGAAGGGAGCAAACCAAGTGTGGAGCATCAAAGAAGATTAAATCCTTCGATGCAAGAGGAGGTCAAGAAGGAGATAATCAAATGGTTGGATGCCGAGGTTGTCTACTCCATTGCGGATAGTCTGTGGGTGAGTCCGGTCCAATGTGTGCCGAAGAAGGGAGGCATGACGGTGATTCACAAAGAGAAGAATGAACTTATCCCTACTCGGACGGTCACCGGATGGAGAGTATGCATGGACTACCGAAAGCTTAACAATGCCACTTGCAAGGATCATTTCCCTATGCCTTTTATTGATCAAATGCTTGATCGGCTAGTGGGACGATCTTTCTATTGCTTCCTTGATGGGTACTCCGGCTACAATCAAATCAACATAGCCTTGTAAGATCAAGAGAAAACCACCTTCACTTGCCCATACGACACCTTTGATTTTAGTCGGATGCTTGTCACGACCCGCAATCCCACCATTGGACCATGACTGCGTCTAACGTTGGACCCGCTAGACAAGCCAACATATACAATATTATTAACATACTAATATTAAAATGCAGAGTTTAAGTAAAGCATCTAATATTCCTTTTTCAAATGCGGAAGCAGATAAATTCTGAAAATAATCAAAACACTAATAACCCGATTCATTAACAATATCCCAGCACCTGGAGTCACTAACTCACGGACTTACTAAGAGGTTACTAAATACAAAGTCTGAAGAAATAATACATAAACTGTCTGAGAACTAAAATAAGACAGAATAGAAAGATAAGGATAGAGGAGACGCCAAGGCCCAGGAACGTCTACGGGTCTACCTTATAATCTCTGAAGCGGACTGAAGGATACTCCCTCAATCAGTGTCCACTGGGTCCGGCTGCGGGATCTGCACAACATAGAGAAGTGCAGGTGTAGCATCAGTACAACGACCCCATGTACTGAGCAAGAGCCGAGCCTAACCCTGGCCGAAGTAGTGGCGAGGCTAGACACGACAACGATAATCTACCTGTACAGTTCTACCAAAAATATAGCAAAGAAGTGACAATTATTTAACAGATAAGCAAGGGATACGGGGACAAGTAAGGGGGCAACAGGTAATTAGCAAAATGAGATGTTTAATACAATAAATAAGCAGATAAATGAATGGCACGACATCACCCTTCGTGCTTTACTCTCGTCCTCACTATGCAACAGATAAATATATATGAAATG